>JARSSU010047902.1:0-32209 GCA_029619165.1 Eurosta solidaginis
CGATCGGAATCAACAATTTTGTTTTAAAACCAGCTTTCTAGGTTTTTGATGTAACGTCTGGTGGTGCCTCAGGGTAGTCATTTGGGTCCGTTACTTTTTACCTTTTATAAATGACTACCACCCTATCATCTTCCCGACTCATTGTATGCGATGAGTTAACTTTCTTACTCATACTTGCCTTCGGATTCTTCCCGTGTGGAGTTTCTTCAGGCACGACTGACTCAATTTCAATGTTGTGTACTGTCAAATTTACAGTTTTGAATTGCTCGAAGTGTACTAATGACATTTCACCGAGTTAGCCAAGTTTGACATTGTATACGTTAAACAGCACGCCTTTGGAGCGGTATATCTGTCGTATTGATCTATTCGTTTCTTTTTTGATCCCTAAATGATCTTTTATACTCATATCTCATCAATGGTAAGCAAAGCACGGGTATACTCGTTTTGTGAAGCGATGGATTAGGGGAGTTTAATGATCCTTATCTGACTAAGACCCTCCTACAATCGTTGTACGACGCATCTTAGAGTTTGTTCGTGTGTCTGGTGCCCGGGTATCAAAACTTTATAAAGCGTATTGAGTCAGTACAGAAGCAATTCATTATTTTGCACTACGTGGGCTTACTGTGTTCTAGTGTGCATTTGCCACCATATAGAAATAGGCTTCTCCTTAAATCTGCCAACGTTAGAAATCGAAGACTTACTCGGGTATGTTCATTCACACTCTTATGGGCGAGGTAGACTCTCTGATCTTGTTAGTCGATTAAATTTTTCTGTTCCTGTAGAACGTCAGGCACTTTTGTCCTTTTTATTACCACTTTGCCGGCAAAATTTTGCCACAGAAATACTCCACTGCGAAGTTGGTGTTCGCACTACACACTTGGTATAACTGCGTCAGTTTGAATTGTTCGTTTCCGTTGCTAATTTAATACCGTCATCGTACTGGCCTCTTTTGTCTTTCTTCCTATGTAGGTTGATTTAGATATTTTTTAATTATGACTTCAATTTTATTGTTTTATATATCTTAGTATTCGACCGCATTTTGTCTGTGTCGACTTTAATCCAAATAATTAATTAAAAATTAACCCCGTAAAAGTGCACTGATGTAGTCCCATGGAAGTTTATATTTTCGCAACAATTTCAGTCCTATACGAGACTCAGACTACACGACCGTGTCGTAAAAGTCGCGCCAGTTTCCTTGATGGCGCTAGCCACACAGAGTGCGAGTCTCAGAGGAATTCAGGCTTTTTCTCACATCCTGTGCAAACCAGTAGAGGTAGAGTTTTCCGCTGATCTCCGATATGGGTAGGGTACTGAATTGATATTTTCTGAATCCTAGCATCCTCTTCATTCCATACTATGACCTGGTTGTAATATCTGCGTATGTTCTACGCATCATTTTACATCTCTTCCAAGAACTTTTCTCTCGCATAGTCCAAGCTCATTTGTTCTCGCGATAACATGCCATTATACGAGCAGATATGACAAGGTACTTGTTGAAGTGATTTTTTTTGTTTTTGGGGCCAAAAGAACTCTAATTTTTAACTGCAAAGTCAGTCCAACGTCTCGTTTGTTGGAACAGCATCTCCACTTGATTTATAACTGAACATTGTCTGCGTACCCACCACTTTCGATTTTATATTTGCTAAAATTACGTGACTACCAAAGGCGCGGCTTCATAATTATATTTTTGATGACATTAGTTACATAGACTCGTGCTCGTCTATCAGTCCACGCCAGTTGTTTCCATTTATTCAATCTAGGCCAGTGCACAATTCATCGACCTGCGCCGTCTTGGCATGATTTGAAGTACAGTGATGTCTAGTCGATAGTAGATTGCCATGGGACTAAGCCGCACTGAATGTGTTCAATCATTCGTCCACCTTTTGTGAATATGTAGAACATAAGCAGGGTTGATTCTGTAGGCAATAAGCGCGAATGTTTGGATCTCTTTATTGTGATCGCGGTGTGCTGGCCTACACATCGGAGCTCACTAGCTCAAGTCCAGGAAAAGCAACATTGATTTTTCTAACTTTGTTGCCCTGCGCGATTTTTTGGCAAACACATCGAGCGTATTTCCGCTTTAAAAAATTCAAGGGCCTTGCAGATGCCGTTCAGAGTCGGTTGAAAACCTATTGTACGACTTTACTGCACTCCTCTTCGGGAGTTGATCAGATATATGCATTGTGGTGTGCGTTGCTTCTCCGCTGCTTGTATTTACATATGTTAGACATAATGATTGATGCGTTATTTATTACAAGTGACAGTCTGCTTTATTTGTTGTTGTGACTCTCATTTACTTAGTCATCAGACCTAGTGATGTGAGTATCACTTTTAGTGTCACACTATAGACTCCGTCCCCGTAGTTCGTATTAAAATTAATAGTTTTTTTTATTTTTTGTGTTTAACCGTTTAAGCGTACGGCGTCCAACAAGGCCTCGCAGTCGCTCCTTTCTCTTCTGCCACCGGCCTCAATTGTCACACCAAGGAGTTTAAATCGTTTTCCCACCTGGTCTTTCCACGGAGTGGGGGCCTGCGCCTCTGCTCTATTTCCACTAGGCGGGTTCATATAGAAGACGCTTTCTTGCCGAGACGTCAATCTTTCTTCGCCATAACATGGCTAGCCAGCGCAGCAGCTGCGTTTTAATTCGCTGGACTATGTTGATTGGCTGCGTACAGCTCGTACAGTTCATCGTTAAATCTTCTTCGTTACTCGCCATCCGCCAACGCGTAGAGGTCCATAAATCTTTCGAAGAACTTTCTCGTCCCAGCGCCGTTTCATCTGATGTTTATCATGGTCCATGCTTCTGCACCATTAGCAGGCCGAGTACGATAAATGACTTGCAGATCATGATTTTCGTTTGCCGATAGAGGACTTTACTTTTCAATTGCCTACCTAGTCCAAAGTAGCATTTATTGGCAAGAGTGGTCCTGGATTTCAGAGCTAATGTTCTTTGCCCAGTCCACAAGAAGGGGGATACTGCAAACTGCACCACTGTCGCGGAATCAGCCTCCTTAATATCGCTATTAGGTCCTGTCAAGTGTATTGTGCGAAAGATTGAAGCCCATCGTGAATCGGCTAATTGGATTGGATTATCTAGTGCGGCTTCAGACCTGGTTAAATCTACATCGACCAGATTTTCACATGTGCAAATCTTGGAGAAAACCCCGCGAAAAAAGAATCGATACACATCACCTCTTCGTCGATTTTAAAGCCGCCTTCGACAGCACGAAAAGGAGCTGCCTATATGCCGCTATGTCTGAATTTTGGTTTCGCCGCAAAACTTATACGGCTGTGTAAAATGATGTTGAGCAACACCATAAGCTCAGGTCATAATTGGAAAGGGCCCTCCGAGCCGTTGAAACTAAACGAGTTTTCAGATAGCGTGACTATATCAATCGCTTCTTTCTTTATTTGATGCTGTAGAAAATTATAACTAGCTGCAGACTTAAACCGCTCTGGACAATATTCTATAAAAGCGTGCAATTACTATGCTGATGACTTTGATATTCATCGGCCTAAACACCCGCGCCGTTAGTTCTGCGTACTCCGAACTGAAAGAAGCGGTAAAGATGGGTTGATAGTGAATGGAAGGTATATTGCACTATGTACTTTTTTTGCCGAGTCACCTTACCTGAGTGCTCAAACAAACACGGGTTTTTTTTAAATAGCCAGCCACTTCATATAATAAGCCCACTTGGAGCCGAATACGCCAGAATGGCCACCAACTCTTGATGTCGCACGGTTTGTTTCCGCAGTTTCTTACGTTGACCAGCATGTACGAACAAGACGTAAGAGTCGAGATTGAGTATGTGCGCGTGCCTGGACAGTTTGCCGACAACCACATCAATGTTGTAAGTAAAAATGGAGGTGTTTGTGTGTCCTATGGGCGTCAAAGTACTCAACCGATCTTCATAGAATGTTCACAGTAGGTTCACGTAGGTCACGTCACCAGTACTTTTCTGGCTTTATAAAATTTTGGGAAAATGGGCGGTACCACGCCAACTTTTAATTTTCCTTACATTTTATCAAAAGTCCGAGACTGATGTCGAGAGAAGATGAATGGACTCTTGAAGTGCTCGAGGGAAAAGTTCTCCGTAAGATTTGTGGTCCTATCCGTGATGCCGACGGCGAGTATCGAAGGAGGTGCTGTGATGAGCTGTATGAGCTTTATGCAGGTATGACGATATATATAGTCAATAAAAAGCCCAAAAGACATTGCTGTAAGGTCATGTTTATGCGAATGAACGACGATGCTCCGGCCAAGAAATTATTTCAGTCGACACACCGCAGTTTGAAAGCAGAGGAAAGGGGGAGACCTCCACTGAGTGAGAAAGGCAACTTAACTGACTTTACGCCCTCATTGGCGTTTGCTATCGCGAAACAGGCATGTTACGAAATGATTAATTGCCGACTAATGATGATGATGAGCGAGTAGGCGTGGTACTGGGACTGGCCAGTGAGAGTGGAAGTGGATTTGGATATATGTATATCTCTTGATCTCAGGATCTAAGACTACCATATTATCAGTTTATAATCATAGTTTTCTTAGTTGCATATGTGTATGTAATAGTGTGTAGAAAGGGACATTGGCGTTATCTTAATATTGCATGCCTTACATTGTCCTAATGCAACTAACGGTGCGTGGGAATTTGACTTGCACCGCTACCTTCTCACTCTACAGGTACACACACAAACACATGTGTACTTCCCTAATTGGAAAACACCTTCACAATGCCTTCATGCATCGGCAAGATATTGAAGCGGAAGGACATTCCCACACTTTGCTCAGCGTCGTTTACAGAGCCACATATGTTCGTTTTGTGCACATGTCCATGTATGTCCTTCCGCATTTTTAAATGCTGTGACTATGAAAATGTTTTCCAATAGTGACGAGACATTTCTCATCGACACGTGAATTTCGCACAATATGTGCGCCATTTTTTGGAAAATCCCCATTAAGCGTAAGAAAAATCTACAAAATTTTAGTAGCTAATTTAGTTAGTCGTTTGCTCATTGAACGAAGTCCTGTACTCAGAATTTCTAAGAGAAATATGTTATTTGTTTAAGGTTAGTGCCATGCAGCGATAATTCTCTGTTGATTCATTGAATGTGGTCGATTTGCTATTTTAGCCATTTGTTAGCACTTAGTAGCAATCATTGTATGAACTAAACATGATCTGGCTAACTGATTGGCAAGTGTTTTATATATATATAATATATATATATATATATATATATATATATGAATGTATGTGTGTGTGTACTTAAATAAGTTAGTGCTTGCTTTGAGCAAAGTGTTTGACCTCAATCGAGGATCAGTCGCAAATGTTGACTTCTCTGTGGCGTGGGAAAGTTGAAAAAAGCGTGAATTTTTGTATTACTTTGGTGTTTGTTCAGAATTCCCATGATGGCCAACTCAATTTAGCCGCTCAATGTTGGTCATTTTATCTTTTGTTTTGTTGTTGTTGATGCTTCTCATTTCTTTTGTTTTACGCTCTAATGGTTTTACTCTTTCACGCTTATGCTTTCGCGATTCTCCTAATCACTCCAATTAGAATGAAAGTGTGCTGATATTATATAATATTATTACTTGTGAACTATTTCGATTGGGTTTTCAAGGATAATAGAAATTAATACATAAATTATACTTGTTTTTGCATATACAGAAGAAAACATTTTCTACAGTTCTGCTCTTATCACTGGCATGGTTAAGGAGATCAAAAAACACTTGGTGCAATTCACCTTCAGAGAGCTCACGACTAGCTTTTCTTTCAATTCACGTCGTGCTGCTTTTAAATTTTCTTACAAATTGGCGGGGCGGGATCAACATATTCTATGCCGACTCCGAACGGCATCTACAAGGCAGATGAATGTTCATTGAGACACTTTTCATGGCAGACATACACTCGTAGTGCTAGCCAAAGCATTGCAAGGGGGCGACACCGTTAAGTAAAACTTTTCTACAATTAAAAAAACTGTTTTTCTATATTTCGAAGCGGCTTTGTACGGGACTTGGACCCAGGACCTTCGGGGTGGTAGGCAGAGCACGCTACCATCACACCACTGTGGCCGCACATATAAGGAGGTCATCAAAGACAAAAAAGCTGCGCATTTGCGTCATGGAAGCCACGTCAGTCGTGGCAGATATAAACGCTAAATGAAGAAGGACTACTTCTATTTGGAAACCAGCATTAACAACGGAAAATATCTAACTGGTCAGGAAAGGTTCCGTTATGAAAACAAGCGAGGTGGACAGTTCTGTACATAATGATTGCAACGTCTCAAGGAAAATAACTAGCCTCCTCAAGGTAAAAAATATGCAGTGAGATATTACGGATTTCATCACAGATCAATGCGCTATTGCACTAATGCTCTGACGGTGGCGCATACCAAGAAGCTCTCTCTGCAGAAGCCGTCATGATGAGGAGGAAGAGGAGTCGATTCATTACTTTCTCTGCCGATGTCCTGAGCCGCAAACAAGACAACTCAGTTTTTTGGGTGCATGGTTTTTCTAGCAGAGGTTGGGCAAGGTGGATTTTTCGCTCCTCCTCAAGTTCATCAGAGAAAAGAAGTGGTTCGCTGGATACTATTATGCGCCGCCACGCGACATTCACAATGGACAAAGAAGTATCCGAGTAGAAGTGTGGGAAGTTCTCATGCACGCCCTCTTACCTTGCCTAACTTAGCACCCTTGCCAACAATCTCTTCTTTGGATTGAGTAGGCAATTCAAAGGTAAATCCGCATCGGCGAGCAAAAGTAACTTTCTAGAAGAATCTACTCATACCTACGCTGCTGTATAGATCGTAAGCGTAAACGATGTGTTCCTTGTGTAAACGGTGATTCTTTGTGTAAACGGTGTGGTCCTTGAGTAATCGAGAGAGGTGACACCAACGGCATGTTAAGCAGGAAGTTCCACAATGAGCTGTACAAGCTTTACACATACCACCACTGATTTCGAAAAAAGTGGAAGAAAAACTTGATAATTGACGTCACTTATTGCAGAACAGGGCTGAATGGCTTTAATTTCAAAACAAATGAAAAAAATCGCATCAGCGTTGCTACTCAGAAAATTATTTTAGATATGCGAATTCGGGAACCAAAAAGTTACTGAAGTAGTATTTAAAAATACTTTTTTCAGTGCTACCTTCTAAGTACCATTTCGTAATAGTTTGGAGCTTCTTTCCGGAATAGTTTTGAGCCTCTTTCGTGATTGTTTATGGGATCATTCTGACTCCTCCTTTAGGACTATTTATGGATTATTTCAGAACTATTCGAGGTCGATTCGGCGTGTATTTCAGATCATTGCGGGGATGACTTCGATTTGGCAATGCTTTCCTGACTACTTCGCTATCAGTTTTGAATCTTTTTAAGAATGTTTTGGGACTAGTTTTGGAAATATTTCAGGACTATTTTAGGATAATTTTGGTTTTGTATTTTATACCACTTTTTTTGTTTTCGGAATCGGGGTCGAGACCGTTAGGAGATCATTTTCTCTGTTAATTTTCGGGATTGTATTCATTGTAATAGTTTTACAACTCTTTCAGGATCCTTTAGAGATAGCACTAGAATTATTTTATAACTATTTTGGGACCATTCCGAAATCATTAACCGGATAATTTTAGATCATTTCGGAGGTGTTTAAGCACTTTCTCCATGATTTGGAATGATTTCAAGACAGTTTTAAGATCATTAAAAATGAATGTTGGGATGGCTTTTAGAACTATTTCGGGATGATTTACGGAATCTCATTGGAGTAACTGCAAGCCAGTCTCAGATTTTGGACCGTTTCGGGGTTGTTTTCTGGATCATTTTTCTGTGTTTCGGGGCTGTTTCTATGTGATTTGAAATAATTTTAAAACTCTTTCTGGATAATTTCGGGATAATATTAGAATTGATTTTCGGAATAGTTTTTGCATTATTTTGGATATATTTCTATATGTTTTTGGAACAATTTTAAGATCATTTCGAGATAAATTAGAAATGGTTTTGCAACTATTTCCGGAACATTTCAAGTTTGTTTTTGGAACCGTTTTTTGGCTCATTGCGAATGTGTTTTCTATATGTTCCATATTTCTCATTTTAAACAACCTTCTATTGTTCCTGCGTCCAGGTCCTGCTATTTTGCTCTGTGTATGGTTTCTACGAAGTAACTAATTTGTGGCCACTCTTCTGGGCCACTCAGCATGTATGCTGTAACATTATCGATAGTGATTTGGCCGGCCCTTTTCTCGAGCAGTTGTCGGTTCGGCAAGCATTTGAAGAATACCAGTTCAGCATCGTCCTCGTCTGCATCGCTGTAAACGTATATTGGGTCCTCGGCCTATTTTATCCTGTGCAATATTATGTGAAGTATCCGTGCCCGGAGAGCATTTGGGTAACATAAAAATTTACTTCACCAAAGCTTCAATATCTGGTATTAGTTTCGCTGTTCACCTGCCTCGCTGTTCCTTTTCCCAACGTTATTGCCACAGCCTAAACGTTTCTTACTGCTCTCTTTGCTAACGACTTTCATGCGCTCTTGATCCGTCTGCTGTTTTTGCTTCCCATAACTTTCCTCTTTCCAGCACTTATACGCGATGGCATTGTTCCGCTAATAACTTGTACAGCTGGTCCTGATAAAGTGCAACCACCCGAGGCTTTCAACGATTCTTCTTACAAAGTGTGTTTGCTGTTTAGATGCTTTCTCAGACGCATGTTCAATTTGATCCGAATATGTTAGTTAGGAGTATAACCTTAATCCAACATTTTAAAAACATGTATTGAACAATATTAGCAAAAAACTGTCAGTATTCTTACCACGGTGGTCCTGGAGTAACTTTAACCGCCGTGACGAGCTTGTACCTCCGCTTTTATTTTTGAACATGATTGGAGAGCGCTTCCCAAAGTTATTCCATGCATTTTCCCCACACAGTTCATCTAATCGCCTCTCGATATACGAAAAAAGTTGTACATCAAATTTTTTGTTTTGCTTTTATTGTTGTTTACAGCTTTTTATGTACTTGAATTTATCAATAACCTAAACTAGGCCTGAATGATATTATTCAAGGCTTACGCGTCATTTTCAAAGTATAGGTAATTAGCTTATATTCTTTCGTGAAATTTAGAGTAAAATTCGAATATGGTATAACAGGCTTCGTAAATATATTCCGAACAAATTATTCCGCCCTAATGTACAATATATACATATTTGTTAATTTATTTACATTGATATTTATATTACAGTATTAAAATAAATAAAATCACTCATAAAATTTAACACAACCACGATATTAAAATTGACAAATGAGTTAGGCACTCACACTCCACTCTCTCAGAATCTGTGCTAACCATTTTCAAAAAACGAAAAATAACTTCGAATAAATTTCACATAAAATCTGTGAATGTCCAATAAAGTCGATGCTGCCAATTCCGCCAACAACGCCGGTAAGTCTGGCACGTCAAAGAGCTAATAATGATGAAGGAAGCATCGCGCCTCAGAAAAGTAGACGCGGAGGATATGAACATTGAGTAATGACACTCAATGTTCATACCTATCGAAGGCAACTAACGCCGCTACTAACTATTACAATTGTTTTTGTTTGATTGTTGGTTGTGGTGGCGGCAATAACGTAGATTGTGCGCACATGTTATCACATTCGAGTGGCGGATTAGTAAGCGACGGCTCTTTAGGATTAAAACCATTGAGGAAATCTGTTGCGCCTGATATGTCGTTTGTTTTTGTTGTTGTACTTGTACAATATGCTTCTTCCGGTAATGTTCATTTACTACTGACTGTTGGTCTTACAGTTGCTAGTTGTTGTGGTTGTTGCAACAAAAGTGCGCTATGCTATTGGATTTATTGTTGTTGTATGTTGTATGTTTATTTATTTACTTTTGAGGCATGTGTTTACGTTTATCAGAATGTATTTTTTGTGTGAGTGTGTGTAGGTGTAATTCATACATACATCAATTTTCGCCAACTGGCCCATTTTCAAACTATCGAATGGACCTTCATTTATTCGTTATATCCTTTTGTCGTTTAATGCGATTTTTGATGCTCTTTTCAAAGGTCGTTTTGCTTGTACTTTGATTTTATTGCATTGTAAGAGTCGGTGTTAAATATGGATATGTGTAAGTGTGTGTGTAAGTTTATTTGGCGGAAAAATGTACAAAAAGAAATGTCTAGCGCAAATAAATGGACTTGGCATTAATGCTAACAAATTGTTAGATTTGTACCAATTGAATGAAAATGCAAATGTCCTTCCCGTAGAAAAAAGCTACGATGCCGCATTCGATAATTCAATGAATTAAAATTATTTTTATGAGAAGTTATAATGGACCTGAATCCCTTAAGATGGTTTTCGGGAATAAATTTTGTTTTAGTAGCAAGTTTATGATAGCAAAAATGTTGGTATTAAATAAAATAAAATTACTTATATATTTACTAGTAGGCCCCGTCAGACCTTGTTCTGCCCTAACTTTGGTCTATCTGCATTACTTTTAAGTAGTTTTTAGTTCTTATCCTTTAATTCACTGATCTCTCTGAGCCTCTTTCTCCCTCTCCGCCTTTTCCATACATTTTTTTCTCTCCGCTCCATCTGCCCGTTTCTCGCTATCTTCGTCTAACTCTAATGCTATCTCTTTCTCCTTCCACGTTTTTCTTCTCCCTTGTTTTTTATTCTTCTCCATACCTTATTTCCAGTTCCAATCCCAATTTTGAATGCTGTTTCATAAAAAATAAAAATTTTTTCTAAAAACAAAATCTAGGCGTAAACCACCCTTACCAGTTTGGGGTATTAAAAATAGATAAGATCCGATTCTGACCTACTGAATTTGGTCACAAAATTTTATGAGAATCGATGGAGCGGTTTCGAAGGAGTTCCACCACTAACACTGCGACACGAAAATTGTATTTGAAAGATAAGGTAGATAGATAATACCCCTGAACCACATTTTACCTTTGTATTAAAGCTTTCATTTGGTATCCATATTCTGCATCCTTATTTGAAAAATACAGGGGCCCATGTTTTGGGTTTCAAGATCCTAGTGGTCTAGTGTTCGGAACCATGCTATTAACATTCCCTGGTTAATAATAAATGATCATGCAAGTGCCCGCGTCTCCACGCGTTGCGAGTCGTAAGTTTTAAGAGCATACACATTCGGACACATACAGCATAGTCTCGAATAAAAACATGGGGTTGCTTGCACGCTCACACCATACGCATTTGGTGTCTGATTTTATTTTAATTCAAGAACCAAAACTATAAAGGGCCATGTACATGACACGTGTGTAAGTTTGGTCAAGATCCCCTCACCCGTTTGAAATTAAATACTACTAGGGTCCCCTACATCGCATAGGCAATGTTATTTCACTTACTACTCCCTTCAGCTCACCTTTTTTCTTATATCCCCCACAATCTTTTTTAAATTTTGCTACCCGTATTAGCTAGCTATGTCTGGCATGTGGGAGCCCTGGGCTGTTTCCAATATTGTAGTGGGTATACAAAAATATATTTCTAATAAACTTAGCTGGCAACCCTAGATGGCAATGCTAGTTACAAATATTTTTATTAAGTTGCAATGCAAAACACCTTCAGTTTGATGTCCGCCTTGACATATTTCATTAAATTTTAATAAGTGGCAATCATATGGAAAAATCAAAGCAGCAACAAATGAGGACCGGTGTTTAAGTGCCAGCTTAAGGGCCAATTAATGGCGGCTTATCCATAACCAGATAAAACAGCTGATCGAACCAACCTTATAGAAATCAATGCAATTGGTTAATTGTGCCATATCATAACGCTAAAGCCATCACTATACCATAGCCAACCAATTGGTTTTGGTTTCTCGCCATATCCATAACTTAAAAATATTTGAGTTGGCGAATTTAATAACTTTTTGTAGATTTTATTCATTGTTTTGGATACGTTATGACTAAGAGACTTATTTTTTGTAGAATATGTTTGTAATTTTTGCGTTTTTCTTCATTTTTATGAAATTTTCACGATTTTCAGGTACGGCACCATTAATCGATCACATTGGAGATGGTTATGGAATGGGTATGGTTAGGACTATGGCGTTAGGGTTAAGGAAGTTTAATTAGCCCTTTAACTCCAGTTAAAGCTTGCTGCAGTTTATCCTTGCCACTTTTTTCGTTGGCATAAAGTTGCGCTGCTCATCTCAGCTTAAGCGGCCGTAGTGACAGGGTTACACTCTATTCCACTTTCACTGGAGTTTAAGCTCGCATTGAAAAACCGGGCCTAAGTAGGACTTTAAAATGAATCTTATTACTTAAAAACTATCAGCCGAATGGCCAATTTGCTATCGATATAGTATTGCATATTTTAAGAGAAAAAAATATATAAAAATATTAGATGGAGAGCCTAGGTGGCAGCACCACTTGAAAATATTTTTGTTGAAATGCGATGTAAAATATATTTCGCCTAATGCCTATGTATATTTTCATATCTCATATAGTTGAAAAAATTATCAAATAGGTGGCAAATTTGTACGGAAATCCTCAACGGCGACAAAGAAATGTGTTGCCCAGCCTTTTCAAGCGGTTGCTAGCGCAATTTATAGCTTCACCAACCCAATCGGCAGCCTCACCGGGTCAAATCCTGTTTATTTAGCAGGTGAGTCTCTGGCGACCCCAAGTTTCTCATGGAAGGAGGATTTGTAAGACTTAGAAGGTTCAATAGGAAGGATAAAAATCAGGCAAAGGACCATTGACATTGATAAAACCTCCAAAACCCTTTGGAAAGCCTCCTTATCGCTACAAGAAGCCAAAATAAATAAATAAATGTAAGGCGCGATAACATCCGAAGAGATTTAGGCCGAGCTTCTCTTCCAATTTGCGTCGTGCTCCTTTTAATTTCCGGTTTGGCTTATGGGTGCACCCCGAACTTCTCAGTGTCTGTCTAACAATTGCAAGCCTCGGATGAGAACTCTGTTTTCTGATGGCGACAAAGACAAAAGTTGAAGAAATATAAGGGTATGTATGTACATACAGGAAGGTACTGTTGGACGCCTGGTCGATGTCGTGGTGTTTGTTTTGTGGTAAGGTATACGATCACTGCCCCAACCATCACATCAAAATCTAATTGGGCAACTTCAATGCCAGAGTGCGCAATGAGGGAGTATTTGGTCATCGTCTTTGGCGCGACTGGAGATATGGTCGTATGTAGTACTACGTTCTAGCATAAAAAGGTATATAAATCATACTAGATGTGCCCAAAAAAGGCCAAACTAAATTGATCACGTCATTGGCCAAAAGGCAATCTCTGACACTACGGAATATGCACTCCGCCTCCTGACTATGACAAAGCGCCAAGCTTAACGGCCCGCCATAACAAGTGAGGCCTGTCATCCCGCGACAACTGACATTAATTGTGAGCACAATCTATTATCTTTCCCAACTAAGTGAAGTTATCCACGAGCGTTTAAAATAGTATCTAGTATCACGACGCGAATCGAAAGAGTGCCTCAGCCTAATTCACTTGGGAGATATATCGCACCTTGTACTTACTTAATTTGTGTTTATCTCTACATAAATCTCATCAGCTTAGTAACATTGGAATACGAATATTCTTTGATCCAAACTGTTTAAACTAAAAACAATAAAATATTACTTAAATGGACCCCTGTTAGAAGCGTTTTGCAGTTTTACCCCGCATTTTTCTTAACCCATTAAGTCCTGAGCATAGAAGGGCTGGAGCAATTTCAATGAAATTTTCAGTGGCGATATGAATTGGTCCAATTAAGAATAAAAAACCGAAAAAAAATTTGCGGTCCTAACCCGTTGGGGGTGGTGGAGCACGTTGCTGTACATGCAACGTTAGGCCTTAATGATATACAAATTTTAATTTAAGTTCATTTTATTTAAAAAAAATTTATTTCGTTTGTGTGAAAATTCAAAAGCAGTAAATAAAAATATGTTTATGTTGAAAGTAAATAAAATATGTTTAATAATTTGGGAAAAATTTAAACAACGGGACATCAGAACGGACAAGGCGACAGCTGTTTCGATTAAACCTTGTAAATATCTTCACAGCCTTTTCTCCCGGGAGTGGGATTTGAATCCGCACTCCTACGATGGTTGAATTGTTACAAGCACATTCAGCTACGTCTTGGGATAAAGTTTACAACAACTAAAGCATGACTGCCTGAATGCGTTTGTAACACTTCAACTCGGGAGAAAAAGTTTTGAAGTGATTTACAAGGTATAATAGAAACAGCTGTCGCCTTGTCCGTCCTGATGTCCCGTTGTTTAAATTTTTCCCAAATTATTAAATAAAAATTATAAATTAAAAATTGCTTTAAATAAATGTTTTCATACATTTAAAAGCAATGAGGTCAGTCCCCGCTTAATTCATAAAAATATGTTTTAATTGTGATATTTCTTAAAAAATTTTGGATGTAGCCCGATTTCACATATATTGCATACATATTTGATTTGATTTGTGCAAGATCGACAGCGTAACGCTTTTCTGTAAAAACAGGTAGGTGAACCAAGCGAGGTTTTTTTGGAGCAGTGCTGTGAGCTTGTTTGCGTTTAAGCTTCCTTACAGGAGCTTCAGACAAAGTTTCGACAACAAAAACTCGAGACTATTAGCTGTCCCATAATAGGAGCGTTTTCCAGTTTTTTCAACAGACAGTGTACTTTCCTGACATTCACCATGGTTGAGTCTAGTGCATTTGTGGCCAATACCGTTTTTTTCCACGAATACGAATTCTGTAATGATCATTGCATTGTCAAAAAGGTCCACACCACACATGTTTCTATTACAGTCATGTACGGGAAAATGGGATCGATATTGCCGTATTTTTTCACCTTTCTATTATATCGATATACTTATTAGTAGCGCTTTTCTCCAAATGATTGGAAAGAAAAGTCACCGAAAATTATCATTCCATCATATCGCACTTATTTTATTATTTTTATCGAATGCATCCGCGAGAGTTTTCTTGAACTTTTTAATATCTGTAAGTTCTGCACCACCAGCTCGATTTTCACGCACAGTATCCCATTGTAGTTAGTTGAGATATAAACTTAAAAGATGTGAAAAAGGTGTTGGTTCTCTTACGCATGTCAATATTTTCAAGAAATTGTAACACAATAGCCTAGCCAAGGCATAAGTTTGTATCTCTGATAAATGAAGCCCTGGAACAGGGTATAAAAGCAAAACATAGACAAATTTTTGTTGGATTTCAAAAACATTTTACATGAATGGCTGGCGAATTATGCTATCATTTGTTCATCTAAGCTCGTAAGGTTTCTAAAATTCAGACGGTTACATATTGCACCACCACCGTATTGGTGTGATGGTAGCGTGCTTCGCCTAAGATCCTAGGTTCACATACCTGGCAAAGCAACATCAATTTTAGGAACAAGTTACTTCAATTAGGAGAAAAGTTTACTAAGCGATGTCGTCCCTCGGCAGTGTTTGACAAGCACTCGAGTGTATTTCTGCCATGAAAAGCTCGCAGTGAAAACTCATCTGCCTTGCAGATCCCGTTCGGAGTCGGAAAAAAAAGATATAAAAAGGTTAAAAAAGAGCACGACCAAATTGGAAGGGGGCCGAGCTTCTCGTCCACATCTTCTGTGTCACTAACTGCATCTACAGTCTCAGGCGGCAGTAATATCATATGAACCAAATCCGCGTTTTTATATTATTTACGACTTCATCCTCCTCGTCCCATTCATTAACTATATTTTCTATATCTCTTTTAGATAAATATTTTTTAGAAAACATTTTGCAAAGAAAGAACGTCAAACTTTTTCTTAACAGAAAATGTAAATAAACAATATCAGCTGCTCACAAGGCTGAGTGTTGCCGGTTGAAAAAATGCATAGCGTTAAGTCCTAACGTTGCATTTGCGCAACGTAAACTTTTAATATAATATATTTGCTATATGTTGCAATATAAAATTTTGCAAAATTAATTTTCACGTAATTTGTTAGACAAAATACTGTTAACAAGGAAATTTTTTACTTTTAAATCGAAAGTATTTTTTAATAATTTAACAAAAAACACCAAAAAAATTGCGGGAATTCAAACGAAAGTAAATGTGTACAAATATTACTAGATTCAAATATAAGTATAACACATTTTAAATAAGTTCAATTTTATTAAATTTAGTCGTTTTTCGTTAATTGTCTTAAAACCTGTGTAATATATGCGAGGCCGCAAACGTTGCGCAGACGCAACGTGCCGAGCTTAATGGGTTAAAGACCGATTAAATTTTACTTAAAGAAAATGGGCATGCTTCTGAGAAATTTCAATGCACAAACAATTTTACTTATTTACTGGAATGTCAGTACACATTCCACCTGGCAAATTCAATTCACATCTGGCTCCTTTAAATAATTTTGAAATGAGGGTATGTGAAAAATTTTGCAAATTTAACTAAAATCACGTACGACATAGAGTCAGTCAATCAATGCAAATAAAAACAATAACAAAAATTATTTACATATATACTCTTCACATACATCTTACATGTTAGTATATAAGGAAAACCATTTGTAGAAACAATTGAGTACATTCACATAAATATGCCAAACTATCCTGGGAAAAAGTAGTTGGTCTCTGTTCTAGAATACTAAAGGAAGTGTGTAGAGTTTTTTTTATTTAATGGCATGCTATACCCCCAGTCAATACATATGCATGCATGTACGTATGGATATGTATATACATATATAGTATATATGGGGTATTCCATTCCAATTCGACCAATTTTGAACCCGACCCCTTTAGAATTGGCTGAAAGTTTTTCTTCTTTTTCTAGCTTACGAAAGACGTTTTTCAGAAGTTTTTCAAATTTTTTCATCCAACTCAAAAAAAGTTATAAATTAAAAAAAAACACCGTTTTTGTTTTCAAAATGCTTTTTTTGTAATTTTTCAGTTTTCAAAATTTTTCGAATTTCGCCCTGTTCTCACAAAAAACTTCAATCAATTCTGCAATCATCCCCATTAGTCCCGGAGTGGGCCGAGAATTTTTTTTTATTTAATTGAAAAAAAAAGCTTTAAAATTTTTTTATATTTTTTCCGAAAAGTACATTTAAAAACATATTTGAAAAAAAAATTATCCCAAACGGTCAATTTTTGAAAAAGTTATAGCATTTTGAAAAAAAACACCGTTTTTTTTGAAAATATTTAAAACTTATTTTGAGTTGGAAAACAGTGTTTTTTCAAAATGCTATAACTTTTTAAAAATTGACCGTTTGGGATCATAAATATGTTTTTAAATGTACTTTTCGGAAAAAATACAAAAAAAATTTTAAAGTTTTCTTTTTTCAATTAATATTCTCGGCCCACTCCGGGATTAGTGGGGATGATTGCAGAATTGATTGAAGTTTTTTATGAGAAAAAAAAAGGGCGAAATTCAAAAATCTCGAAAAACTGAAAAATTACAAAAAAAAACTTTAAAAATTTTTTTGAACTTTTTCCGAAAAGTACATTTAAAAAAATATTATGATCCCAAACGGTAAATTTTTGAAAAAGTGATAGCATTTTGAAAACAAAAACGGTGTTTTTTTTAAAAATTCATTACTTTTTTGAGTTGGATAAAAAATTTGGAAAACTTCTGAAAAACGTCTTCGTAAGCTAGAAAAAGAAGAAAAACTTTCAGCCAATTCTAAAGGGATCGGGTTCAAAATTGGTCGAAAAGGGATGGAATACCCCATATATAATACCTGTATTTGTGTTTAACCCGATTAGAGACATTTTTAGCACACATTCTGGAAAAAATAAAATAATCATACTCAAAGTCAATATCCATATGCGTAGTTTGTTCACAAGTATTGTTTCAGAATATTTTTGTTTAAGTCCAAATAAACTGGCCAAATAATATATAACATATTATCCGATACGTGACAATGCTTCAAATAAAAACAGTAAAAGAAAAATCCAATATTTTATTTCAGAAAAATCATTGTATAATTTTTTAAGTTTCCACAAAATGCAAGAAAAATACACAAACAAATATATCTAATTATTTGAAAATTAAAAAAATGCATTATTATTATATTTTATTTATTTTATAATTAATTTTATTTCCAAAAAAATTTAAAAAATGATATATATATTAGAGTTTACGAATTCTTTCAGAACACAAGCACGACTCGCGAGATTCCCGAGTCTCGAAAACAACGTAAAGCTAGCGAGGTTCTCGACATTCAGTTTAGTCGCTGCTGTAACATATAGTGTGTTTTTATACTCAGCTGAGATGAGCTCACAGATTATATTAATTTTGTTCGCTAACGGTACCCCGTAACGGCATAAACTTATCGAGATAGATATAGACTTCTATATATCAAGTCTGGGCGAAAGAAGAAATTCATTTAACCATGCCCGTCCGTCCGTACGTCTGTCGTAATACGATAACTTCAGTAAATTTTAAGTATCTTAATGAAATTTGATATATAAGTTCCTGGGCACCCATCTGTCGTAAATACGATAGCTTCAGTAAATTTTGAGGTATCTTAATGAAATTTGATATGTAAGTTCCTGGGCACCCATCTCAGATCGCTATTTAAAATGAACCAAACGGACTTTTACCACGCCCACCTCTTCGATATCGAAAGTTACGAAAAATCGAAAAAGTGCTATAATTCATTACCAAAACGAATAAAGCGATGAAACTTGCAAGCTGTAATTTGGCAGCTGAGTATGTAATGTTCGGTTACACCCGAACTTAGCATTCCTTACTTGTTTACTTAAGGTTTTTTTTTCAATATAGTGCATTTCTAGTGATACTTTACCAGCAAATATATGCATTATTTTTAGAGCTTAAGATTTCTAGAATTTGTTCAAGAAGAAATTTTTCACGAGTTTGGGCTCGTAAGGCTCTCGAGTTTCTGGCCATTCAATTTAATCATACCTCCAAAGCAGCGACTAAATTGAGTGCCGGGAAGCTCGTGAGTATCCCGAGTACTTCGAGACTCAAAAGTCTCGAGAAGAGCCGATAGTCGCGAAAATTTTCTTCATCGAACAAATTCGAGAAACAGTAAAAAAAACAATGATGATGAAGGTTCAAAATATTTACTATGGGACTCGGCTTAAAGGTTATATTTCCGGAAGTGAACAATTTTAAAAAACAATCTAAGGATACAAAACATATTAAAATCCATACTTCAACATATATATATATATTTAGAATTCGAGTTGAAAATGTCTGTACAACTGTAAAGGAATTATTTTTACATAACTATTTTGAGAAAGTTTGTCAGATAACGACAAATTATAGTTAAAAACACGTTTAAAACCCCAAAGTGGCGGAAATCATTATTGAAGAGTTGGATAAGATATTAAAAAATATTTTTGAAGTTGATGAAGCTTTTAAAAAATTATTTACCTTTGTTATTTGAAACATTAAAAATCTTAAAAAACAATAAACATAAATATCTCATTTCGAGACTCGGCTAAAATTTGAGTTTGAAATTTTTTTTGTAAAAATGGAAGATTAAAACAATTTATTCCAAAAGTTTTTTTTTCAAAAGTTCAATAAAATCGTTTGTTAAAAATTTCAAAAAGGAATATCTTTGAATTGGCCGCAAAAAAATTTTAAAAATAAATTCATAGCAATCTTTTTTTGGAAGAGCACAAAATTTATCGTTGGGACGTGTAGGCATGGAATGCGCCGTACATATGTATATACACATTCAAAGGTATCTAACACCAGCAACCTGTTGTCCATCTAACTATATACTTAGGTTGAAAAATTTCGCAGACAATAAGACGCCCACAAATCCATCTATGTGCAACTGAGACACGCGCTTCATTTATCTCATACATAGTACATAAAAATATTAGCTACGCTACAGTGAAACCAAAAAATAGTAGATTCATTATAAGATATTCTCTAGTCTCTAAATTGCCAAACTGCACCGATTACTAGTCCCAAAATAGAAAGAATTTGAAACGTGCAGAGCCTGAACATATACTATACTAGAGCCTAAGCCTTACTAAGGACCCAACAGCGGTAGCTCGATTACTGACACCATTGATTACCACCTTTAGGCATCTTAGAGTTTCATTACAATTGTAGCACCAAAAACACTGTTCGGAAGTTTAGTTAGTGCTTGTTTTGCCGAGTAACCTAAAACAGAGAAAAAGTAAGCAGAATCTGTGTAAAGCCTTTTCGGTACTCGGCCTTGCCAATGCGTAGAGTCCATTACTATTGCGAAAAGCGTTTCTTTCGACTAGCTTTAGAGGCATTTTATCTTTTTGTCAAAGAATCGTGCTCCTTTTATTTTCTTACAAATTGACGGGACGAGCCTACTTGTTTTATGCCGACCCCCAGAGGCATCTCAAGGCAGATGGGTTTTCACAGAGAGCTTTTCATGGCAGAAATACACTAGGAGTACTTGCCAAACACTGCCGAGGGGCGACCGCGCTTAGAAAAATTTTGAAAAAACTTGTTTTCTAAAATTTTAATGCTGCTTTGCCCGGGGCGTGAACTCAGGATCTGCGGTGTTGTAGGCGGAGCACGCTACAATTACACAATGGTGGCCGCTGCATCATATAATTAATTTAAATAAACCAGTATGAGGTACTTTTGAAAAGATAATTCCACATCAAAAGAGGCCATCGATATCTTCAGTCGCACCGCTTGAACCCCAGTATACAATGCTTGGTGTAAGCTTAAATCATGATTTGTCTTTGAGGCTAGTTAGCTCCTCATGACGGGTTAAATTAATACATATTTGACAAATTTTCATACTAACTCTGAGTTTAAAAAGATAATTTGCCGTTGTGCAAGTGTGCTTTAGTGAGCTTAAAGAGTCACAATCGTTAATACCACGCCGGTCTTGCGCATGATCACATGCTCAAGAAAAGACTGTGCTTAGAAGCCTAATAAAAGTTTCGAGCTCGCCTACAATGTGAGCTCAGCGGGTGTTCAGCACTGCATTCAATGCCCCTGTGCGAATAGTGCTGCTATTTATAGATCTGAGCAACCCATTGCACTTGCACCTTTAGGGTGGTGCTAAATCCAGCTGGTGGTTTTCGCCTGATTGATCAACATCCATTGGCATTCAGCTTTAGACTAACATTACATCTTTCTGTTTTATATAAGCTCGCAAAGGTACTTAACTCTATTCGACTCATGCCGTTCTATCTTCTCGTTAGCAGAACAAAACCCATTTTATTTCAGTTAAACGGAAGTCTGCCAAGATCAGGACCATCAGAAATCATCTCTAAGGCAACGAGTGGCGGATATTCATCGTAGATTAAGCTCATGGACCTAAAGCATATCGTTTGTAATCACAACTCAAAGCCTAGCTTAAATACTATCACGTTTGTTTTGACTTTCCACTCAGCAGTCACGAATAAATTCAACCGGCTCCAAATGCTGTCATACCTCTTTCAATTGTCACCGATGGGAAAGCTGTGACCACTCCAAGAAAAAACTAAGTATCAGTTCCTTGTCCCCAGATTGATGACGCTTTAAATTTGAAATTGAATGTAGTTGGGTTACATACTAGTTGTGAGGTAGCTTGAGACCAATTCATTTAACTGCTGGGTATCTATGCAAAAAAAAACTGCCTTCGTATCTGAAATCTAGTAATCGCCAATATCGTATATGTGTATGTTCGTCTTCATTGAGTGTAAAATTTCATTCATAAAATTTTACGACCAACTTGCAATCCCACTAATGCCAATCGAATACTCACACAGGTAAGAAAGATGCAATTGTTGCTGTGCAAAGATTCAAAATGCAATCAAATGGGATCGCTTTAGGATTGGACATAATATGGCTCTATTGTCTGAGACGGAAGTCAATTGGTTTGACTTTTCGAACAAAAACAAAAATAAAAAGAAAAGAAATACAAAAAATGCAATTGTGAATAATGTTTTGACAAAAACAATGCAACATGTGTTTCAATGTGCAAAGTATCTCACAGGTACCTGGCTACCTGGCTAGTTGGCAAATTATCCCCATTGGCTCAGCCAATAGCCGAGCCGTGCCGTGTACACTAACTGCACTTGTTTCGGTAATTCCGCTCATCACAAAAGGCAAGTGCGAGATGAAGATTTCTTAAAAATATTGCACATTTGTTAATCCGAAACAGTTACAAAATAGTTTTAAGACAGTAAAGAACGTTTGCTAAGAAAGAAGGGGAAATTTGTGAAGTAAAAATAGCAATTATTGCTAATTAGATGTTTATTTCTTGTTGTTGAAATTTGGTGTTTTCGTGCGTGAAGATGATATTCAAAGGAAAGTGTTGACAGAACGTAATCGGCATAGTTTTTCAAGTGAGTGTTGTTGTTGTTGGTGTTCATCGAAATACATATCAAATGGAAGATAGTGTATGTATATTTAAATAGTGGTAACCCAAAAAGGGGAGTTTTTTGAGTCCAGTCCTAGTTCTATTTAAAACAATGTAGTCTTCCCATATCTAGAATAAAGCGTACTTGACAAATGAGAAGCCTTGCAGACGTGACAACTCACGATAGGTTTTCTTCTTGGTTCGTTTTTTGATAAATATTATGTTAGCATCTATATAAGAAATTCTTGTTAGCACATTGGACGCCAGTATATCACAAATTATCATAACGGAAAACTACTTTCAGGTGCCAGTCATGTATAGGCTTTTTGCAACACATCCTGTCGTTCTCATTGTTTGTGGTGTTACGCTTGCTCTTACGGTCTGTTTTCTTCTTTTTTTCTCTTCTGTTTTTCTTCCTCTTCATCTTTAGTTTCCTATCCATTTTATTTTTTATTATCTTTTTTTGCTTTTACCCTTTCCTTCACCTTTTCCCTTACCCCTTCTCTATAACTTCCTCTTATATTTCCTTTTCCTCTTCCTTTTCCTTTTCCTCATCCTTATATCTTTTTATTCCTATTCCTTTTCCTATTCCCCTTCCTTTCCTATTCCCCTTCCTTTTCATATTCCTATTCATAATCCTTTTCCTATTCCTATTCATATTCCTATTCCTATTCATATTCCTTTGATATTCCTATTTTCATTCCTATTCCAATTCCAATTCCTCTTCCTATTCTTATTTTTATACTCAGCTGTGCCGAGCTCACAGAGTATATTAATTTTGTTCGCATAACGGTAATCCGTAACGGCATAAACTAATCGAGATAGATATATATTTCTATATATCAAAATGATCTGGTCGAAAAAAGAAATTCATTTAGCCATGTCCGTCCGTCCGTCCGTCCATAAACACGATAACTTGAGTAAATTTTGAGGTATCTTAATGAAATTTGGTATGTAAGTTCCTGGGCACTCATTTCAGATCGCTATTTAAATGGACGAAATCGGACTGTAACCACGCCCACTTTTTTCGATATCGAAAATTTCGAAAACCCGAAAAAGTTCGAAAATTCATTACCAAAGACGGATAAAGCGGTGAAACTTGGTAGGTGGCTTGACTTTATGACACAGATTAGTAAAATTTTGGACAATGGGCGTGGCACCGCCCACTTCTAAAAGAAGGTAATTTAAAAGCTTTGCAGGCGGTAGTTTGGCAGTCGTTGAAGATATCATGATGAAATTTGGTAGGAACGTTACTCATATTACTGTATGTGTGCTAAAGGAATATTTTCAAAATCTGATCACGAACACGCCCACTTTTAACCCTAGAACGCATAACCGGGTACTTGTGTGTCCAGTTGCGACTTTAAACTACTTTAGTGAGAGAACCACTGTCACTAGAGTGTTGAACTTTCTAATCTAGGAAACTACAGTATTTCTGTATCGTTTAAGTCAATGCTTGCAGTTTCGTTGGGGTTCCCCAGATATCATTGTGGAATAACCAGGTGGAATAAGGCGTCAATTGTCTCGCTATAAATTCTTCTTTGTTCTCTCATTCGGCTATCTGAAAATTTTTCACCAATGTTTGTCCCCGAAAAAGTGTTGCTTTTGCATTTTTCAGGAGTAAAATATGCCATTTGAGCACTTTTTTCACATAAACTATTAGGTGAATATCGATGGCCTTTACTGGATTTAATTACAGAAATTCATCATTTAATGTATCTTTGGTGTTGGTTCCATAAGTAAGGCCGTGCTAAACTAATACTTCCATATTTTTGATATTATTGTTATATACATATGTTTAATTTGTTCCCAAAAAAAAATTGAAACAGGTCTTTGTTAAAACAACCTATTTGCATTCACGTCATATTCAACTAAGGATTTTCCCTGTGCAGCGCTTCTGAAGACTTTTGAGCAATGTTTTTGTCATTCCTACAACAAAAACACAAACTGTCATATTATACCTTATTTATGGAAAAAATTCGCTAAAACGATGGTATTCTAAAAGTTGGAAAAATTGGAAAACCAGACCACTAAGATAAGAAAAATGTACAGTTATGAATTGTAATTTAGAATACATGAATCAGGCTCGCTTCGAACAGCATCTTATGTTGTAGGCCGAATGCCGCTGGGCTAGTCTATCCCCTGATATATTTTGGTAAATAATAACTTGGTAACATTAGTAATATATCATGAATTCAACTGTCAAGAGTTTTTGGGGATCTTCTGATTAAATTTGTTATTATATATTAGAAGAGCATATGTTTTATTCCGAATCTAAACGAAAATCAATAAAGCAGATGAACATGTCAATGATTTTAAGGGACGGAAACACATTTAAGACTATCACGATCACTTCCAAGTGTGATTGTAAAATTTTTCATCGAACCCGAAACCCATTTAAGTTCCGCCAAAGGCAGAAAAGTTCAACTAAATAACTGACGTACATATGTACTTTATATGAATAAAACACGTTTCT
Organism: Eurosta solidaginis; assembly: GCA_029619165.1. Lineage (NCBI taxonomy): Eukaryota > Metazoa > Arthropoda > Insecta > Diptera > Tephritidae > Eurosta > Eurosta solidaginis. Next base: position 24,734 of record JARSSU010047902.1, read on the forward strand.
TTTATGTCCGGTTTTTCAATGAAAGTTTGCAGTTGAAATTGAGGTCAGTTAAGGTGGCCAAATTGAATTTATTATTCTTATCGTTCCTAAAAGTAATGTTAACTCGCACTGGTCCTTTGTATTTAATTTTGCATTGGCGTTAGGTGGCACTGATATGTGAAAAAAGCAATTTCTGTAATGGCTTTCGTAGCAAGGTATTTATTTTTCTACAATTTTTTCAATGCGGGAAAAAACTTACAGCTTCGACCGTCGAAAATACATCACTACCGTTTCAGATAGCGTACATCTTCTGTCTTTTTTTATTTACTTCACCTGGTGATTCCACTTTGCCCAAATATATGTTCCCAAAGTCGACACCTACGCGAACGCATAACCGGGTACCCGTGTACCCTTCAAATATTTAACAACTTATTAGTTTTAATAGGAAATTTTTATTGCGGATTGTAAAAATATATTAGGAAACATGAATCTTTAAACAAAAAATATTGTATTTGTAGACATATACTAATTTTTCTGCTCGCAAACGGTGCAGATACAATTTGTCACCGAATGTACCAGGCGCATTGGTTTTTTGCAGATGCTGTATGTTTTCGCGTTTTTTTCTTCGTTTTGGGGGTTTCAGTATAACATATGGTAACAGGAGCCAGTTACCGCTTTTCTCGAGCAGTAAATATTAACTCACTGATCAGCACACAATCTGTAATAATTTTTACTTATGAATTTTGTTACTGTGTATTTGTAACGGTAAAAACTTGTAAGTGGACACTTCGGATTGCTTGCTGAAACAGCCGGGCGATTTAGTTGTAATTGCTCCATACGACCTTTTAAATCATCCACTTCTGCCCGAAATTGTGCGATTTTTGCATTCCTGCGATTCAAGTTTTGATGATACCCTTGCTTCCTGTGCCTCCAGCTGCGAGGATATGCGAGTTTCTTGTGCTTTCAACTGCTCAGCCATATATGTCTTCTGTTCTTCTAAACTGTGTTTCCATCTTGGTTGTTATCTGTGTCGACATTTCTGAAATACGCGTTTCTTGTGCTTCAATCTTGGACGTTATGCGTGTCTCCTGCGATTCCATATATGTCTTCTGTTCTGCCAGTTGAGATAGTATATATGTGTTTTTGTACTTCGAGCTGTGCTGACATATTTGTGGATATTTGTGATGACATTTCTGTTATGCGTGTTGCTGGGTTTCCGTTTTTTGCCGATATCTGTGATAACAAAGCCAATATCGCACTATTCTCGCCGCTTACGACTGGACCCGGATTTCCGTTCCTCTCTTCAATTTTTGTTGTTATCTAGTCCCCATCAGGATGAAAGGCATCATCGTCCACATTAATTCCTTCCGACTCCATTAGCTCTCGTAGTTGTGCTTGAAGTTCGATCTTATTGCGGTTGTGTTCAATCCACGGCTCTCCAACTCCTTCTTCAGTTGTTGGATTCTCAATTCACTCAACTTTGCATGTCCAAGTTGTATTCGCAATCTTTGGAATTTGTTCAACAATTCCTCTTCTGACACCAACTGTAACGAATTTACTGCAAATCCTCTATTTTCAACCTTCTGCTAAGTTCGAATCACTAAACTGTTGAATAAATAACTTCACTATTCAATAATGCAAAATGGCTTTATTAAAGTTCTTTACAATAACACTACAACTGATTTTGCAAAATAATACTGCTGTTGCTCGCTAGATAGCGTCTTAAATCCAACTGATTATCGCGCCTCTACTGCTGCTGCCTTTTATACTCTCTGATTTCCTCATTCGCATCTTCTAGGCGCTTCCATTTCCAGAATCTACTAGTTGGCCGTCAGCTATCAAATTTCTCAGCTGTAACTACAGATGAACGATTTTATAGCTTCTCTCATTGCACACTTTCGGGAGTATCTCAGATTATGCATGTGGTTGTGCGTTGCTTCTCCGCTGCGTGTACGTACATATGTGTAGACATAATGATTGATTCGTTTATGTAGATACATAATGATTGATTTATGGATGTGCATACACTCACTGCTTAGCATCGGCTTAGAGATGACAGTACCCCTTAGTGTTGCTAATATTCGTAACAATATATATAATTAAATTAGCGGTACCAGACAGATGATGTTCTGCGTCACCCTGGTCCACATTTGGTCGACATCCCGAAAACACCTTCACATGTACAACTAAGGGCCACTCCCTTTTAAAACCCTCATTCAAATACCTTTCATTTGATACCCATATCGTACAAACACATCTAGAGTCACCCCTGGTCCATCTTTATGGCGATATCTCGAAAAGGCGTCGACCTATAGAACTATGGCCCAGTCCCTTCTAAAATACTGTTTAATACCTTCCATTTGATACCCATGTCATACAAACACATTCCAAGGGTTACCCTAGGTTCATTTTCCTACATGGTGATTTTCCCTTATTTTGTCTCCAAAGCTCTCAGCTGAGTATGTAATGTTCGGTTACACCCGAACTTAGCCTTCCTTACTTGTTATTCATATTCCTATCCTATCTTATCCTCTTCCTATTCATTCCTATTCCCTTCCCCTTCCCTCTAACTCACACTTTCCCTTCCCCTCCCCTTCCTTCTCCTCTCCACATCCTAGTCCTCTTCTTCCCTTTTCTTCTCGCCGCTTTCTTGTCCCCCTTTTTCCATCTAATTCCTCTTCCTGCTCCCTCTATTCCTCATCCCATTCCTCTTTCTACTCCTCTTGCTATTCCTCTTCCTTTCTTTCTCTGTTTTTCTCCCCCGCTCCTTTTCTGTCTTCAATTACTCCTTTCCTCAACTGCTTACTCTGTTTTTAATAACACACATACACACAACCTTGTCGATTTCTGGTCTGATTCTACTTTCCTTTTCCCAGTGCCTCCAATGCCTTTTTCTCGCCTTTCTTTCCTTCCTTCTCACCAACTCTTTGTTTTCCTCTCCATTTTCCCCTTCTTCTTTCTTTTGTTAGTCTTCTTCATCTTCTGGCATCTATAAGGACACACCCTGAGGCGGAGTGCTTTCGATGTTGATGGTCCTTTGTCGAATATATATCCGAATGTTGTAGTTACAAGCGCCATTAAGGTACTAGCCCGACCATTCAGGTCATCCTGACCCAGCCCGCAGTTCCATGAAGAGCTTGGGGCCGCTAGAGCCTCGCTTGCCTAATATGTTATGTTACGTTTATATTGGTAATAATTCTCCCCTCGAGTAGGCTGGGTTCACAATTGGATTGAGGACGCTGTGAAGCTACAAAGCTTTGTAGTGCGCTTAATAACCTCTTGGATCCCTAGAATTGTTATATCAGATATTCAATATCTCCTTGCCGAGATATAGCAAATCGTGCTTTTTTAAAACAACAGGTTGTAATCTTTCACTTTTTCAAATAGCATCTATACGATACATTAAACCCAGTGCAGTCCAAAAGCTGGCTTACTCTATTTGGAAAGGTTTCCCTTCCGTCTACTTTCTCTTCTTCTTTCTGAACATCCCTCTGCCTTTTCAAACCTGACCTCTCCATAGCTTCAAATTTTTTTTGTCAAAAGCTCCTTTTAGGTTTCTGTGTGCAATTTATACATATGGACGGCAAAGACGAAATCTATGTGCCTAGTAAATTGATACCTGTAAGAGTATTTTCGACAACCCTTTTATCCCCATTGCCGGCCTCTCTGATAGTTCACAGTCCAACTCTCAACACCCTAACTTACCATGACGAGTTTTTGCTAGAAAAGCACTGAGGGCATTTAAAGGACTGTCGAAATAATGTAAATGTGAGGTAAGGAAGAACTGAAAGCTTGTTAAAACACCACACTCAGGACGGTCACTGGGTCTCTTTTTATGTTGCCGGAACATCATCTGCAAAGTGAGGCGGGGATATCCTGAACAAACAGTTTATGTTTAATACTCAAACACCTGGGTATTTGTAAAGACATCTGATTGAAGACGCCCCGCCTTATAGGGACATAAGGAGTCAACTCCGCAAGCAGTACGAAGAAATGCGGCACAAAATAATTCATCCGTATTAACGAAAATAATATAAGAAGGCCTACAAAGAGACGTAAAAGTCTGGCTAGGTCTTTCACAGTTCAGGCGGTTGACTAATTTTTATAATAAAGTTTACACATTATTATATAAAAAATGCTCAGATTTCCCAAGTTAGTTGCTATATTATTTATTAAAACAAAACAAAATGTTCTGTTTTATTAAAAAATAACATATTTTTCGTTTTGTTTCCTTTGCAGGCTTAGCTAAATCTTGTGCCATGAAGGAGAAGAGTAAAAATGCCGCTCGCACCAGACGTGAAAGGAAAATGCGGAATTCTTTGAATTGGCCAAATTACTACCATTACCAAGTGCAATTACATCACAGTTGGACAAAGCGTCCATCATCAGATTAACAACATCATATTTGAAAATGCGTCAAGTCTTTCCTGATGGTAAGTTGATTGTTATAATAAGGGGAGAAATAACATGTAAGACCATGTGAGCTCGGCTGTGAGATCAAAGAATTTTAGATTTAGTTATTGATACTGGAAAAAAATATTATAAAGTTTACAAGCGGCGATGGCTACTAGAATATGTTTCTGAATTTCACTTCTTCATCAGCTAGCTTCTAGAGAGCTGAGTATTGAATTCGAAATCTCCAACATTCATATTTTATACTAGTGTAAAAGCAGAAGATGCCTTTAACCATTCAGCCATATGAATGCCCCGCTGCTCACTTTGCAATTGGTATCTAAGTCAGGGGCGTAGCCTGAAAATTGCCTTGTGGTGGGTGAGGGTGGGGAGGAGTTAAAAATATATATTTTTTTTTCAGTTAAATAAATAAAAAAAGTTTGTCTTTAACTTTAACATTAAAGTCCGTGTATTTAGAATATGATATGAAAAAGGTTACATTAAAAACTAAAGCGCATGCGTCGGGTTTTCTTTGCCATTTCATCTAAAACTTCATCAACGGTAACAATTTGAGCACGGTGGATGCTTAGTGATGCACATCCATTCAATCGATATCAGTCATCGTGTTTCTCAAATAGTTTTTAATCAGCCTAAGAGTTGAAAAGATCTCTCGTTCGTTGCCGTTGTTACTGGAAGCGTACACAAGATTTTCAACAACATGTAAACATTAGGAAAGCCACAGAATCGCATTCCTGTAATATTAATCATAGATAAATTGATAAAAAAAAACCGAATTACCTCCTTCAGGAATAAGTAGAATTCATGCTTTTGAGCCTATGCATGAGATCTAACGTATACGTATATAAAATTCAAAAGAAAGGAACTGATCGAAAAGAAAAAAATTTGTATTTAAAAAAAATTTAATTGAAAAAGTCATGAAAAACACATTATTTTTCATTTATCAAATAATTTGAATTTTACATTTTTGAAATGTGTTTTTGACATGAAAAAAATGTAGATATTACATTATAATAATGTGTTTTCCACATGGAAAATTATATCAAATTTGCATTATATGTCAAAATAGGAAATGTGTACTTCAAAAAAAAATGCTGTAAATTTAACATTATTTAAATGTTAAAAATATTTGCCTTTTCATTCCGATGAATGTAATCGCCTTTGAGGCAAACGAGCAAACGCCTGAATTGATATATTCACGCATGCAATAAGTTGGTTGATTTTAAATCAATGTCGACCATGTTCGTTTAAGCAAGTTGGATCATTGAACACGATCATGTTGCCGAACATTGTTGTGTTCGATTTTTGCTGTTCTCTGATATGTATGTAGATGGTCGTTAGGCAAATTTACAAGGAAACTTCTTTATGAAAGTATAGTAAAATTTAACATGTACATTTGTATATTTAATAAATTGCAGAATTATTATGAAACAGAATATGATTAAAATATATAAGTGTTCACTTCGTACATACATATGCTTGCATATTAAAAATATAATATCACCAACAAAGTAAATGCGTAGAAGAAATTTATTAACATAGACATAAAACATCAAATATTTGAATTGTAATGACCTAAAAAATCAAAGGATCCGGAGGCAAGGGGGGTTTAAAAATAAAAACTAAAAAATTTTTTCTAAGCGGGGTCGCCCCTCGGCAGTGTTTGGCAAGCGCTCCGGGTGAATTTCTGCCATGAAAAGCTCTCAGTGAAAACTCATATGCCTTGCAGATGCCGTTCGGAGTCGGCATAAAACATGTAGGGCCCGTCCGGCCGATTTGTAGGGAAAATCAAGAGGAGCATATTTTTTTTGTTTTTGTTTTTTTGTAGAGTTTTGAGGTTGATGTGGCAGTCGTTGCAGCCATAGGCGGATAAAGTGTATATGGAGTAATAGCCCGTTTGGTTCGATTACAAACTTAAATAAATCCGCCTATAGCAAAGGTTTCATTCTACATTGAGCCTACAATTAAATTCGTACATAAAGATATTCTTCCAGTTTAAATTTTTCCCACTCACCATTATTATTATTTTGTTTTGTTTTGCTTGAAACAACAATGTAAAGTGCGTTGTTGTTTTCATTAAACTATAATTGGAACAATTGGCGCGCGACTAAATGCTACGACTATTATCCACCACTGAAGTTTTTGGAAAGCTCAATGGCATATCGCTTTTAAATTCATCCGCTTTGACTGACCGTTTGACAGCGGCCACACGTTATGCAATGAGGTGGCAGGCGTCACAGTCAATGTTTCGTTTGACGAGCTGCAGCCGTCCGCCGCAAACAACAGGAAATACCTAGCGGCTATGCTAAATGAAGTGTGAAAGTCGGGTTGTGTCATAGAGCAGTGAATTTGCTAAATATTTTTGTATGTAGGCGTATGGGCTTATAATTGTTAAAAAGCGCAGCAGGACATCTACTTTATTTAAGAAGTGCAAAAGTCGAGTGGAGTTGCGGGGAGTGGCACAGTTTGCAAAGTTTTTTCGCGTGTGAAGTCAAGCAAAAATTGTATTTGCTCAAAGATTATGGGTAACCAGCTTTACTGGGGATCAATGAAGTAGAACCGGCGTAATTATTTGTAAAAAGAATTTACTTTAGAAAAATGCAGATTCCTAAAACTAGGGCAGGAGACCATCGCCTAAATCCAGAGCCGCAATAAAATCCTCAAATCTCTTGCCGGCAGCACTTGGGGTAAAGGCAAAGAAACGCTCATACCACTTACAAAACAATTGGCCGGCCGATTGCATTGTACGCGTCCCCGATATCGTCGGCAAACCTAAAGGTTACTCACTGAAAGAAAATACAGGCCTGCCAAATTACTGCCCTCAGAACTGCTACGGACTCTCTTCTTATGTCTCCAGAATACCACCTACACAATGAGGCGAGAGTACTTCCCATTAGGGCGAGCAATGAAATGCTGAACAAATAGTTTCTGTTGAATACACAGAAACCTGGGTATCCCAACAGACATCTACTTGATGAGGCTACACCTCCCAGGGACTTAAGGGGTTATCTCCATAAGCATTATGAGGAAATACGGCACCTGAGAATAAAGCCGTATGAAGCAAAAAAGCACAAGCAGGTCCGCAGT
>JARSSU010047903.1:0-21474 GCA_029619165.1 Eurosta solidaginis
TGTCTAGTGAGAGAGCGATCAGCTGACACGTTCTTACGGAAAAAATCAAAATTGTTTTGATTTCTACGTTCCGGGCTACGTACGTACGGGCGTTGCCCGTCGGTGAGTTTTCGTTTACATTGCACACTCATAAGATAGGTCGTGTCAGCTGACATGTTTTTGGTACGTACGTTCGTGAGTAACTGCCGCATTAGTCGTCGCTGAACAAGCAGAATAGCGACATCGGAGGAGGCTATTATTTATTTGCGTATTTGCCAAAAGATATTTTGCAAACAAACGCTCATCCGCAGAATGTTTTCATGGTTTAATGTTGATATTTTCTTTGTTAAAATTTTTCGTTAGACTCAAGCAATGAAGTGGTATTTATATGGCATATTTTGGAATTGTTTTTTGGGTATTAACAGACATGCGTGCATACGTCCTATCTCATTGCTTCTTTATCAAAAACTCAACCATTACCACTACGATGATTTTAGTCTTTCTAACACAGCTACAGTTTCAATTTTGGTGACCACTATTCTATAAGCAGTTTTATGGCGTTTTAACAGCGTAGATAGAAAGAGACGCAGAATGAGCGTGCCTCTTTGTTTGTCTTTTGACGTTCGTGCTTTAGATATCACTCTTGACTTAACCAGAATAGAAGGTATACTTGGAAAACGGAGCCATTGTATTTATTTTACTTGCTAGGTATGGACAGAAATGCCGTCATAACGATATAACGAAAAAATCTAACGACTTAACAAAAAATTCGCCCTAGAAATGCTCAAAAAATTGTTTCATTAGTCAAATAGTAGCCATCTCTCAAGAAAACTCAGACGCTTTCTGCTACCTTTTTGTAAAGATTTTTTAGGAATCAAGTACAGAGCGGCACTTGTTTCGCTAAGAAATATATGTAAATGATAATTATTTCTGAGCCATGACCCTGTAAGAACCTAGTCGGTTAAAAACCAGGAATAGCAGTGACTATATTTATGTTTTTTAAATGGAATGCAGCATGTTTTGAGCAGTTATTACATGGAAAGCAATAATAATATTTATGTTTGTTGACCACATGACGTTTCAAAAATAGAAAAATAAATAAATAAATTTAAGGCGCGATAACCTCCGAAGAGATCTAAGGCCGAGCTTCTCTTCCAATTTGAGGCGTGCTCCTCTGGATTTTCCCTACAAATTGGCCGGACGTCACCTACATGTTTTATGCCGACTCCGAACGGATTCTGCAAGGCAGATGTGTTTTCACTGAGAGCTATTCATGGCAGAAATACACTCGGAGCGCTTGCCAAACACTGCCGAGGGGCGACCCCGCTTCGAAAAATTTTCTTCTAATTGAAAAACCTTATTTCTAAAATTTTGATGGTGCTTTGCCCGGGGTGTGAACCCAGGGCATGCGGTGTGGTAGGCGGAGCACGCTACCATCACATAAGAACAAAAAAAAAGCACAAGTAAGGACGGGACTGACCTCATAACTTTGATGAATGAAGCTTTACAATAATTTAATGAAATTTGAAAAATTCATAAAATCTGAGCAATCGGTTGTATGGAACATATATATTATATTTAACCAATCTTGATATTTTAGGCATCTTGTGAAAATTCAACTCTCTAGCTGAAAAAATCGGAAAATTGCGAATTTTCTGAAAAATCGGTTGTATGGGAGATATATGCTATAGTAGTCACATCCTATCGATTCCGACAAATATCTATTGAACCACCAAAATGTACTAGCTCACCAAATTTCACCAGGATACCTTAAATATTGAGGGACTAGTTTGCATTCAAAAAGACAGACCGACATGACCTAATCAACTCAGCTCGTCATTCTGATCATTTCGTTATGCCTGCTGGTGGGTCTATCTCTTCTCCTTTAAGCACTTACGTGTAACATATTATTTTCATGAAAGATATAGAAAGGGCAAAGATATTAATGACTACCAATCTGAAGGGAAAATTAACAGGTCTGGTTGGTCCCCATCGAAACAAGAACGTTATAAAAGTCAACCCCTAAAATTTTTCAAATTTTTTTTTGATCATGCAGCCAATGCTATAACTCTGTTATTTAACATCCGATTATTGACAAGCTCTGTAATTGCTTTCAATGCCTTTTGGAGCTCTGCAGTAATTTTCACATACTCGTTTTTTCATAATTTGGTCAAAAGAAAATAATACTCTTAGGGGCTACAATTAGTATGGCATATAGAGATGCTGAAGACAAAAGTTATGGTATCTCAAATTTAAAAATCTTATGTAAAATAACGCAAGTTACGTCAAAAAACTATTCCTGGTGTATTTGCAGGGATATCGAGTCCCTCTCATCATAAGCGAACTTTCGAAAATTTTCATTTCGGCCCAGTCTAGTATACAGTGGGCTATTTAATATATTTTTAAGACATCGAAAACTACAGAAGGTATCACTTGATATGCAAAAGGTTTCATTTAGCTTGAAAAACGTTTAAATTGCTTGCAAAAGGCTATAACGTACTCTCACCTTTAGACCTGTATGTTAGTTTAACGGAATATTTGATATGTGGTAATACGCTTTACGTTGCAATACTGCTTAGATTGGATGTTTAACAATAAGCGCTCTTTACGAATCAGCAAAAAACATAAACAAAATCGAAATTGAAATCGAAATTGTTATGTATATAAAAATAAATTAAATATGTTTTTATGTATTATGTAAATTTTCAAAACATTACTAACCCTTGCGAGGATTCACTACAAGCGGCGGAACTATCTAATCTATAATGGCGATCGGCTTCCGTTTCGGACATTCGAATGTCCTCGGAACCGCTAGGACTCATATGACGTGACGAATGATGCTCTAATTGCCGTATCAGATCCTCAAGATTGCGTATACGCAATGGTCCTGTCGACGGGGCATCCTCATCGTCTTGTAACGGCTGTTGTTGTTGTTGCTGTAAAGATGGTGGCGGCTGATGCAGCTGATGTTGTGATCGATGATGGTGTAATACGTTGCCAGCATGCCCACTAATAGCTGCACTTTCGAGGAGCATATGCGCTTGCGCTGGATCGCATACAATATTTTCACGTGAACTTGATTTGGAACCGCTAGCGCGTTTATACGGTTCCACACTATAGCCAAGCTGTGCATTTTGGCAGTCTTGAAGCGTTTTACGTAACATTTCTTCGCTAAGGCTACCGCTACCGACAGGCGTGTTGCCGGTGGCGGTGCCACGATGTGAGGCTGCATTACGCAATGCTTCCAATATATCTTCGTGATACCCATTAAGGGATTTAAGGGTGCGCTCTACTTCGGAGACCGCCGCACCACCGCTTGTAGAGGCGCCGAGTGTACCATCCTGTTGTGTTATAAGCTCGAGATTATCGGACTGTACATCGTCACCCCATTTGTCCTTCAATTGTTCACCATGCACAAGACCATAACTGTGCTTCTTAAGTATGCCTTTCTCTGCTGGTGTTGTTGTTGTTATTAATAATTAGAATGTTGTTGTTTGTATTGCGTGTTGTTGCATTTTGTAATAATGGAAGAGAAAATCGGGAATAATAAAAAATGTCATTGATTTTTTTCACATTTTTGTTTCTTTTACTTAAGTAAAAGTAAGTTTTCATGGTGCAATTGCGAGTGCGGGTGCATACAATTGAAAGTGCTGAGAGTGCAGTTATTAATTTTGCTGACGTTCGCAATGGTGTGCGCAAGTAAATCAAATATACGTATGTACAATAACAAAGTGCCAATGGTGCAGGCTATTCGGCGAATCAAAAACATATTTTGACAAGCGCATTCTGTTGGGCCGTGTTTTTCTTGATGAATAATAATCATGTACATATATCTTCTTCAACTTTACACTTAATTCCAGAGAAAATATGAGGAAAATGTGTTTAGGGCTATGTTTATGAATATCTGGACATTCCCTGGCGCTTTACTGGAACCCTTGATGTAGTACATACATACGTATATTAGAACAATTTCCATTGTAAAATTTGGTTTGGAGACAAATCTGTTTCGGCGCTGAGTTCTCTAATGAAAGGAAAAATGTCACTGATGATGGCGCAACGCCGAAACCGGTTTGTCTCTATACCAATTTTGACAAAGAATGACGAAAAATCGTTAAAATATACATCAATGATCCACCCTGTCGGAAAATCAACAACGCAAATTAATTGGAACCCTTGACTTTTCTCTAGGAGATACATCCTATAACGCCTTTGCTTACTAAGGTCCACTTTCAGAATGGCAGGTTACCTTAGAGACCCATACTTTGCTGCTCATAAAACTCATACATTTTTGTAGAAAAACATAATATTTCATTTTGTAAGTTGGTCTTAGGAGTTCCTCCTTTTTCAATAGTGATTTACTATTATGAGAACAAGGGAGTAGATCATACAATTTATTGGTATTCTCAATTAATATCAGTGGCTCCTATGCGTGGAGTAACACCGTAACCCAATAAAAACGCACTGCGGCAGTTTTCTGTCAAAAATGCTACATGCACATCAGGGCGGGTCGATTTAAAAATCGCTTTTACGATCGCAATTGTGTCACAGTGATACCCTCATTTTTTAAAACGGTTGAATAAAAAACCTACACAACTATGTTTACGACATGCAAATGCATCACAGTGATGCCTTGGTTTTAAAAGGGGGTTGTAAAAACGCTAATTTCTAATAATTTCTTTTAATTTCTTTTCTATTACTAAGTTAAATTCATTTTTTCATTTACATATGTTCTGACTACATAAATAACTAAAGACTCCAAAAAGAATAAACATAGGCATTTCAAAGTGGGATTTTTCAAAATTTGCCCCTACGACCCAAAGGGGGGGACATCAGAATTCGTTTTAGAGGTATGGTTCCTTCGGCAGAGTTTCTTATTTTGATCCCTAGAATACGATTTTCACAGAGCAATGGGCGATTTTCTTGCCTCCCCACAAATCGACCCGGCCTAATGCACATACAACTTGTATGAGAGCAACCGGAATAGAATTTACTTCGTAAAAACATACGCGATTTCCAATTATTGATCTAAGTAACTTACTGCTGATTTGCCAAGGTATGATCCTTCAAAAGAACTTTGAAAAAAGTTAAATATAGCGCCAAAATATAAATTTAGAAATGACACCACTTCACTGTTGACACGCACACTACGGACGCTATATGTATGTTTGCTTTACTTAATAACATGTTGTTGTATTGCAGCCTGGCCTGGAGTTCTCAGACTTGATCTTGCGAACAAATGGTAGCAAACCACCTTTTCACTCTTCTTAGATAGGTTGTTCTGTGGAATCGTGAAATCTTATCGAGAAGTTCCCTTATGTGTATATCAAGTAATCTCTCAAGTGTTTTTTACATGAAATATATGAGACTTATTAGCCTGACATTTTTCCTCCAGAAGAGAATACCATCCTAAAGAGAAACCCATTTATACTTGGTGATTTATATGGCAAGCAGCTATTTATGGCCTAGGCAATTTTATCTTCTGACAAAATTTTTCCTATTAGCACGTCAGTTGCTTTCTGGTGTGTCATTTCTACTATTTTCACTACCTTTCCGGGGATGCTAGGGTTCCAGCAGCTAATCGTGCCCATGCTGCATCAGAGCGCTTGTCAAAGTTTGAATCATTTTTGGCTAGCCTCTTTCTTAGCCTTGCTGAGTCCTTCGTGGACTGTTGGCCATGATTTTATTCTTCAACTGTATATGGCTGCATTATATTTCCCCATAGAGTTCTTATACTCCTGAAAATCACCTATTGAATCGCATTCGTTGGAAATTTTACTGAGATTCTACCGCAGGCCGCTAAGGTTTTATCCAAAAATCGATTGGAAAATAATAACTAAGTTCTGAGTTTATAAGGGATGTATTTAAAGTTTTTTTTATCTCTATTTATCTTTAGAATAGCTGCTAAGAAATATAAGAGCTCCTGTGGCAGGGAGTAATTGAGGGTGTTTTCTATGCTTCTATTCGAGAAGCAAATTTAGCAAGGTGCTATTGTTATTATAAGACGTGTTTTATTACACGCATATACATCTACACTTGCAACTAAAGAAAACGCTCATAGAAAATTACAAATAATAGTAGTGTATGGAGAAATAGTGCAGACTCAAACCTTTTAGGTCGTAGCGTATGACGCATACAACTTTTAAACGCACAAATTTCGCAAGTGTCGGTAAAGTTATAACACTTAGCATTCCATATAAAGTTTAAGTGCATGTGTATATATATGTACACACAGTCATTATTAGGCCTCGATACTCTGTGACCTTTGATTTATTGTGCTTGACCTTTCAGCCTATTACTGTATGTGTAGGCGTTTGATGTACTTGATTGCGTCTTCAGGCTTTGTGTTTGTACTTCATTTCATGAAGAGATTCAAAGTCACCCCACCTAGATGGGAGAGTCTCCGCCTTGTCAGAGCGAGCATACGCAAAGAATGTAAGCCGCCGTTTCAATGAGTTTGGCTGATACTCACGTTGCTGGGAGTGTATACAATTAAGCCTGTCTTTGCCTTGGTCATCCAGTCCAGTGTTATCTGAACTGATATGTTTCCCAGTTACTTATGGTTTCACTAGTGTAGCAAACTGCTTGGCTAGGAAATCTGCATGTTCAATACCTCAGATCCCTGATGCCCGGGAACCCAGCCTAACAAAACGTTGTTTTTGTCTCCCAGATTGATCTCCTAGTCTAGAAGTAATTGTTTCAGAGTGCAAAGTATGCAGGACTGCATGGCTGTCTGACATAATGAGGATAATTCTAGGGGATTAGCCTCTTCGTTTGCATTCTCTAAAGCAAATTTATATTGCATGGATTTCTGCATAAAATATAGTGTGGCAGCATCCGATCAGTATCGAGTTCTTAAAGTTCGACACATATATTCCAGCTCCCATTTTTCCATCATCAAATGTCGATCCATCCGTGAACCAGATCTATGATTCAGAGATGGTATATACATTCCCTCTTTCTCAAAGAGTTTTTCCACAATGGATACCTCCGAACTCCGTGTGACTCTGAGCGTTGGGGCCATTGCATCACGCAGTTGCAATACGAGATTTCCTATGAATTTTCTTATTATGTACTTTCATATGTTCTGTCATGTGTTCACTCTTTAGCCCAAAAATGTTTTGAATTCATAGTGCAGAAAATATTGCTTCTTTTCCTATTAGAGGTATTCCCACTAAGGTACTAAGTGCATCAGCAGGAGACGTTCTAATCGCACCTGTGATGCCAATACAAACTAATCGATTCAATTGGCTTAATTTTGCTATCGCTGTTCTGTGTGTGGTCTTCGGCCACTAATATAAAGCATTGGTGATTATTGGCTTCAGAACAAGGTGTTTTGCTTATATTGAAAATCTGATTAGCAAGGTGCTAACGAAACATTTTTTTTTGAGAAAAGCCCGAAATTTGCGTGGGAGTGAAAAGTCAAGACATTGAAATTTGTTCCGATTCATTTAAAGAATTGTGATAGAAATTACCCGCATACTAAATAAAGCCTTACATATACTAGAGAAAAGGCTTCAGTAAAGGCTTGCTATTCCTTTATTTTTCTTATGAAAATGGTAAAACAATTATTCGTTGAATGTTTGAGTGCCTATTTTCGCCTGGAATATCCATTATATAACTTGTGGAATAGTACCCTCTCATAAATCTATTTGATAATACCTCAAACTAAAGGTCATTAAATGATCATGTATGTTTGCATGTATGTGATATGTTGAATTAAAAAACTGTAAGCAGAAATTGGAAGCGCAATTAATTTATATAATAAAAAGACTAAAGGACTAGACTAATTATTTAATTGAACATTGATTGCGACGAATATGTCTGCTATATTTTGTTTTTGCTTATGTTTTGTATATATTTTAACGGCACAACAAGCACTAACTAACTGTCAATTACGAGTATGCATTTGTTTGTTTGTATTTATATGTTAGAACGAAAATACAATTACATACATAAATATGCATTGACATATCTATTTAAGAAGGTACATACTAGGGGTGGGACTATTCGAATAAAAATTATTCGAATAATTCCTAATTTCTTTTATTCGCCAGGTATTCGTAATTCGAATAATATTTATTCGAACTTTTTATTCGTTTATTCGAATTCCTTTCCTTATTATTCGAATAGTATTATTCGAATAGTAAAATAAAATAAAAATCTGTTTATCTTACGCTCATCGCTTGCACATATAAGCATGCACATGTTTGTATACATATATATATTTATGTATGTATAGATGCATATGTGCATATATTTTTGTTTGTTTGGGGTTGCTTTCTTAATATTCATTTATTTAGTTATATATACGTAACCAAAGTTGTGCTTGAGTCTTAAGCTAGAAATATCGGGGTCGTTATCCAATGTACTGATCATAGAACTTTGTTTATTAGTAAGCAAGTGTGTAAATGTTCATACAAAAATGTACATGAATTTTAATAAAAATAATATGGTAGGGATTTTTGTTTCCCATATACATACATATGTCTGTAAGTACATATTTTGTAAGTAGATGGGATTTTTATTTCATATCGGCCTTTGCGCAGTTTCTTGAATTTACATATCTATGTATATATAGAGATACCCATATGCACTTGTATATGAATCTAATTTCAAAGGAATCTGCAAGAATACAACATGTACATATGTTAGAAAATGCTTATACATATGCACATTTGCGTATTTATATTACAGCGTTTAACGCGTTCAAGGCCAATCAAAATTTTAAGGTGCGGCAAAAAAAGGCAGGAATTGGTTTTTGAAACTAGTCACTAGTTCCACTAGAATTTTGTTACGTTTAAAATGAATTGCTTGAAACTTTATTTTATGACATTTTTAATCAAAGTTTACAATTAAGTTCACATTAACCTTAAATAACTTTTGAATTATCAGACTTCGCAAAAAATGTTGACAATGACATGTAAAAATATTTTTTTAATGGTGACCAATTAGACGTTTATACTAACCAAAAGATATCAAAACAAAATTTTTCCATACAACTTACATACATATATATATATATGTATGTGAGAAACAAAAATGCCTACCATATTAATCCTATTAAAATACATGTACATTTACACACTTGTTTACTAATAAACAGAGTTCTATAATTAGTACAGTAGATAACGACCCCGATATTTCTAGCTTAAGACTCAAGCACAACTTTGGTTACTTATATATAACTAAATAAATGAATATTAACATAGCAACCCCAAACCAGCAAAAATATATGCACATATGCATCTATACATACATAAATATATATATGTATACATACATGTGCATGCTCATATATACAAGCGATGAGCGTAAAGCTGGAGACATTGGTGCTTTATCGGTAACCGTATCGGTAACCTTATAACAGCTAATTCGAGCAACCTTATGAGAATCAATGCAATCGATTATTGGTGCCGCTAAGGTCGTAACCGTATCGTAGCCAAACAATTGGGTTTTGCTTTACCGTCGTAGCGATAAACAGCTGATTACGTTAGGGATACGGATACAGCGATACGACATACGGCACCAATGACTCCGGCTTTAGATAAACAGATTTTTTTCTTATTTTACTTTTCGAATAATACTATTCGCATAGTACTATTCGAGAAATAAGGAAAAGAATTCGAATAAACGAATAAAAAGTTCGAATAAATATTATTCGAATTATTGGAAACGAATAAATTTATTCGTTTATTCGAATAACGTTTATTCGAATATAATTCGAATATAATTCGAAAATAATCCCACCACTAGTACATACCCATTTATTAGTTTAGTAAATACATGACTCATTTAACCAAGATTATTTATAATGTAATTATTATTGTACGAGTATTATTGCAACTAACAACACTAATCAGGGCTGAGCACAATTAGGTGGAACGTCAACAAATATGGGTGTAGGTATGTACGTGTGTGCTATTTAGTAGCTGCAATTAAATGTATGTATGTAGGTGAAGCTGTTCGTTAAAAAATTTGCTTGATCAGGCGGAATATCATGCATTGTGGTCTAAAAATAAAGTGCACAAATTTCACTCGAAATAGACAGTATATCCAGAAGTTGTCGTAGAAGGCACTTTATCCTTGTGAAAGAATACTGGGGTGTACGTGGGGTCTATCGCCCTCTATCTCTCATTTTATATTTACAGCGATTGTAAAGCCTATCCTATACTATGGAGTCCTTGTTTGGTGGATAGCCACCATTATAAAATTTACCTCCCATAGGGCCCTAGATTGATGAGGAGTGCGATGACTTGAACCTAAGACCTACCTAATTATTTTCTAGCTTTCAGTATTATTATTACTTAATGTAAGTATTGTTTTCAATAAAACCGTTTAACTTAAAATTTTTTTTTAATTATTTTTTTTTCAAGTTTTTAGTCTTTATTTCATTGCCCATTATTTCTCATTCTGTTTAGTTCATTTAGTGACTCATTGTTACAAGGAGTCTTTCCTGACAATTTGCTACAATCTAAGTCCTCAATAGATAATCGACTCAGCGCCACGTATGCTTGTCCCTCCTCGTACTCCAAAGTATTTTGATATTACTTCTACCGGACTATATGTAATATGTATTCCAAATATGAGCCAAATCGGACCACAAATACGATTTTTTTGATTTTCTAGAACCTTGCGCCACCTAGCGGCGAGTTTTTTCATAGGTCGCTTTCTATTCATGCATGTATTATGTGTTCCAAATATGAACCAAATCGGACCACAAATACGATTTTTTTTAATATTTCGCTCCATGCGCCACCTATCGGAGTTTTTTCTTATATTTGCATTGTCATCGGGTTCTGAACTATATTACAAGTTACAATAATGTAGCTTATCGGGAAGTTAGATAAATTTTAATTACAAAATTCGTAAATTTGCCGGCCGGCTGTTCGCTCGCAACACAGGCTCAAGCTAAATAAAACCGTTTAAAATTTAGGGGCATGCAGGCTATCAATGATTAGCATTACGGAAGCTATGAAAACAATCCCGCCCTATGAACAGTATGTCGTTCTACACATTTCACTTGTTGACCTGGTGGCAAAAACAGCGTTAAAAACCGCAACGAGGCTCAGTGCCTCGGGGCAGCTTGAGCGCAGACCATACGGCCATAATAGTATAGCATTATCAATTAGAGAATGAACAGTCTACCTGATACCATATCTGCGCTTCGAAGGGGCTCTTAGAGCTACAATAGAGGCTGATGGTTGGCGCAAAGGTGCCGAAATGGCGGATGAGGCGATACAAGTTTGCACCGACGGTTCCAAAGTAGTGGAGGGAGTAGGGTCTGCGGTGTACTGTGCTGATCCGGCATGCGCTCCGGGTATATTTCTGCCATGAAAAGCTCTTAGTGAAAACTCATCTGCCTTGCAGATGCCGTTAGGAGTCGGCATAAAACATGTAGGTCCCGTCCGGCCAATTTGTAGGGAAAATCAAGAGGAGCACGACGCAAATTGGAAAAGAAGCTCGGCCTTAGATCTCTTCGGAGTTTATCGCGCCTTATATTTATTTAATTTATTTATATTGAGTCCCGGGGCATATGGGAGTAGATGGTAATGAAAAAGTGGATGAACTAGCTAAACAGGGCACATCTTTCGAAGTTGTATCGTAGATGTACCAATTCGATTGGTCGAGATTAAAAGAAGGTGAGAGATGCACGTGATCGATCAAGCGTGGAGCCAAGCGTGGGGCTGTAAATTGTCGAAGATCATGTGTCTTACAACTTCAGGTTAAAAATCATCAAAAATAAAGCACTGTAGACTCATGACGGATATTCTGACTGAATACTGCCTTCTGGCGTTACAAGCTTTTAAATTACGCTTGGTCAGTGATATAACATGAAGGACGTGCGGGTTGAAGTTGACCAGTTAAAATTTGAAAAACTTTTATTTCCGCGAAGAGGGCCGTGGACCGATCTGTTCTCTTTGTCAAGCTTCATGTTTGAAAAACTTTTCTATTTGAAACATGCTACTCGATTTGCTTGGAATTTAGTATAGGGGTTCCTCTTCGACAAGCTTAATATTTGGGATCCTTTCTTTCCGGAAAGTGGACCAGGAAGATAGAAATTCAATATTTGTAAAAGCTCAAAATCGGATGACCCAATTTTAAAAATCATAGCTGCGTCGGTTTTTCAAAGTTTCGTAGATGGTTTGTAAGCGGGGATTTAGTTCCATATGTGGGCCCAAATCTAAGATATAGACCAAAATGTGAACCATGGTGATCTCAGAATGTGTTTTCACCATATGGGTATCAAATAGGATGAGGGTTTCAACAAGAGGTGTGTGGTGATTAAGAAGAAGAGCGAGCAGGAAATGGAGAGTTATAAAAGAAGCCACAGATTGAAAAAGAGAAAAAAGAAAATAAGAGATGGGAGTTGGAATCGGAGACGGAGAGAAAGCGACGGGTGAGAGGAAGAAAAATAGACAGAGGCAAAGTGTGTGGAAAAAAAAGTGGGAGTAGGAAGTGGAGATAAAATGGAGAAAACGCGAGGAGAAAATTGAAAGAAGAGGAACCTAGGGACGGCAAGGAGATGAAGCAAAACAGCTGGAGGTTGAGGAAGAGGAATTAAATGCAAGTAGCAGAGAGACAAATCGAGAGAGTGACAGGTGGAAGGTACGGCGGAGAAAAGGCAAGAAGAAACAATTTTATTTTGTTTTTTGCAGAAACTACAGTATCACATAGCCTCTGTCTACTGAGAAGTTGTGGTGGTAGTTGGAGTGGGAATGGCTGTGGGGAGAAGATGAATGAAATAAGGGATGGAAATAAATAAGAAGGAAAATGAACATAGTGGGAAAGAGGGTGAGGAGGGAAGCGGGGCTTTTGAAATGTAGGCAAGTCTGCCGGGTACCCTGAATGCACATGGTTTTACAAATTTTCAGTTACAGCGCGGCAGCTCTAAGAGTTACCCAATTCGAATGAAATTTTGCACATCTTATTTTTAGAGTATAATTGATTATATTTCGCCCGAAAACATAATATTCGCAAAAAAGTATATAGGTATAACGAACGGCTTAATGTGGGTATGTGTCTTATGTTGTATGTGTCTATATGTTGAGTATAAAAGTTGAATGTAAGTTAATATTTATTTAATTATTTATGCAACAAAATGCTGTTATTCAAGTGTAGGTACATATAGTCAGGTGGAAGATGCATGAAATTGTTCAAGCTTTTGGTACCTACCAGAATGAGCTTGATCATCATCTCCGCCGACAGTATAACGTCGACCGTGTATACTTTTATCCCTGAAATAAAACAAAAAAAATTAAATATTACTTAAATTGGTCAACACTAACAGGGTTATGGATAAGTGGCGAAGTAATGGTCACTTTTAACACTGTGCAACAAAGTTAGGTTATT
Source organism: Eurosta solidaginis (assembly GCA_029619165.1). NCBI lineage: Eukaryota > Metazoa > Arthropoda > Insecta > Diptera > Tephritidae > Eurosta > Eurosta solidaginis. Next base: position 13,330 of record JARSSU010047903.1, read on the forward strand.
GGCATGGATGTATTTTATTGTATAATTCCAACAGTTTTTTGTACTACATTTCTAAAAACGTAAATAAAGCAGAGTTTATGCTATCAAAAAATTTATTTCTTGCGCCGTGTATTGAACCTTAGACCTTCGGTGTATATATTTCTATAACTTCGTAAATTACTTGGAATGCTCAACGCTATAATGGATCCGCAAATTTTAATTGTGAAAAACAGGTATCAGATTCGAAATAAAAGCATATAGCATGCTTTTGGGCGATCAACCATTCTAACCACCCCAAACAGCCATGAAAGCATAGGAATATTCCTCAATGAAGCAGTTTAGCGCCATCTAATAGAGGGCGAACGAGCTACGTGGTCCAGTGCCTAAGCTTAGAAAGTCATCCTGGGGTCACAATAGAGTCGGAGGGGTGGGCCAAGGATGTGGAAATGGCAGAACATACTATACACGTGAACGGAAGAGGTTGGTCTGCTTTTCATTGCGCCTATCCGGAAATAAGAATATACTGCCAGATCGTTGCAGATTCTTTCAGGCACAACTTGTAGCAGTGAAGAAAACAGCAGATATTCTGGAGGACCCGTGCTTAAGCTGCAGTCGCGGCCGCCGTGGTGTGGTGGAAACATGCTCCGCCTACCACACCGAAGGTCCTCGGTTCAAGTTCCGGGCAAAGCAACATAAAAAAATTTTAAAAAAGTTTTTTCAATTAGAAAAAAGTTTCTCTATACGGGGTCGCCTACTGGTATTGGTTTTACAGGCAGTCCGAGTGTATTTATATTATGACAACTTTCAGCTTGTAGCTGCCGTTCGTATTCGGCATAAAACATGTAGGCCCCGGTCCGCCGATTCATAGGATAAAGTACAAAGGAGCATGGCAGAAATTGGAACAGAAGCCCGGCCTTAACCTCCTAATAGGAAAATCACGCCAAGTGTTTTATTTGTATAGGGCGAGGAAAATACTTCCACTACCTCTATGCCTTGGAGTAGTGTGATGCATTTGATGTACCAACAGTACAACGCCCAACTATGAATGACGATGACGATGACCGCCAGTACTTTGACTTATTTTCGTTTACTGCCCTATAGTAAATATGATGCCCAATTCATTACATTTGTCTTATGATAGTAGACGAGTAAAATATGTGCAAAAATGTAAGAGTTTCACTGAGAATTTTTTCATGGCAGAAATACACTCGTAGAGTTTCTAATTGAAAAAACTTGTTTCCAAAATTTTAATGTTGCTCTACCCAGGGCGTGGACCCTAGATCTTCGATGTGGTAGACGGAGCATGCTAACACTGCACCACGGCGGCCACAAAATTCGTATACTTTCAGTATTAATATCCCTCACTATCGCAGACACCTTGTTGTTGGTGTGAGAGCTTTGCCGAACTCCACGGCACCCGAATTTAGAGCTGAATGGTTAAGGCGCTTTCACCTGCGCCGTTTCGCTTCAAAGGAGGGCGACGGAATGTCTTGACCAAGAACTGTCCGCCTCCTAATCGAGAGTATTACTCGAGCCGATGAGACGATTTGCAGCCAGGGTTTTTTTCCAGCCAGGGTGTATTTGAATGGAGCCTTCTTTGTACCGGGACGCCTCGGGCAGTAATGATGGCCTTATCGCAGTTTCTCATCCCCACATTTAATTTTGGCCCGCCGAGATCGCCTTGTCGGGCAGGTGGACGTACGACCGAGACGAACTAAAAAACTTCAACGGAAAAGGCGATGGCGTCACAGGTTTGGAAAGAGGATATCGCTTTCAGATTTCATTCGAAGGTGGATAGCGATGCCAGTGTGCAAACATTGCGCTCCGCAAAGGAGCGGGCCGGACAAAAAACTAACGTTAGGACAAGAACGAGACAGGGGGTTAAGAGGGATTTTCTCATAACGCCAGGCAGTTTTAAGAATTGTACAGCGCTTGGACGCAGTGGTCGGCCCAACTAACCACAAAAGCAAGAGTTTGACACGGGTCCGTGAGACAGTTGAGACACCGGCTTTCACCGAGAAGAAGGTAACCCAAGTTGCGAAGCAGTCCCTGCACTAGTAGATTGCAACAACCGAAAGGTCGAGATCCGTAGAAGGAAGCTGATTAGTACCTTGGTCAAACTGATGCATAGTAAACCAAATAAAGCGCTACCAGTCTGCAGTAAACAACTGGATGGTACAATAGGGTTAAGCCGTTGACTTGTAGCAATAACGCCACTTTATTTTTAATGTCATGCCAATTTAATTTATATAAGTATTAATGTCGTATTAAGGTACTTACCTGAATCCTGCTTGATTGGCGTACACTAATTTGCTGGAACCATCCAATGAAACCTCCTCAACTGAGTGATGATTTGCGGCAGTGGCTGCGGCGCTGGCATAGCCCTTGGCGATGGGCTTTTTCGAATATGGCGGATCATATTTGAGTGTAGTAGTCTTGCGTCTATATCAATACGTTCAACAATTTATATAATAACAAACATCATCGTCGTCATTACCACCATAATTGTTGTTGTAGTCGTTGTTGTTGTCATCATTATACCATCGCAAGCAGTCACAACATTCATATCCATTGAAAAATTTACATTTTTTTTCGAATATTTTTTTTATTTTATTTTTTTAATTTTAAAATAGTGCAAAGTAGCATTTTGTGTTTTAAATAATTTAGTATATTTTTTGTAAATATTTTTGTCATTTCATATTGTAATAATATTTAGTAATGAATTTATATTAGTTTGGATATTATTTTAAAATTGTTCACCATTTTTTTGTTTTTTTTTATTTGGTTAGATATTATTATTAAAATATAAATGGCATTATAATAAAGTGTTTATTTTTCGTTATGTTGTTTATTTTTTGATTGATTGATTGGATTTTGTTGGTGATACGATGATGTTGAATTAATTTTGGCAAAAAATAATTTTTGAATTTGTCGGGTGGTTGGATGTTTGGTTACATATGTATATAATATGTACGTAGTAGGAATGCACGTTTTATTTTTGGTTTGTGGATTTATGAAAAATTTAAACAATAATAAAAAAATTGTTTTTGATTAGAATCGATCATTTATATGCATATTTATGGTTTTCATCCAGTCAATGTGTATTTTTTTCTATGTATATGTGTATGTACGTCAGTTGTGCACAACGCAGGCAGAGCTTCGAATACAAACGTAACTTTTTTTAGTAGTGTGTGTTTACTTGGAGAATGTTTGAGCGCAGAATTCACGCATGCGATGTTTACTGCTTGAACTATAAACTAAAACTAGAGTTGGGTCGTTTCGTTCTGAACTTGCTCAATTGACCGGGTCTCTCCACTGAACAAGTGAACTAGATCTTCGATTTCGCTTCTATTTGTTCTTTTAGTTCGTTTTATCTAATGTTATTCTTTCTCTCTGCTCGTTCGCATTGCTGCATACACACCCCCATCTATACTTGTTGACTTTTTTCGTGGGTGGGCGCAGCAGTGAACAAATTTGGTTGAAAGAAAAGGAACACATGAACAAAAAGAACAACTTGTTCGTTCATCAGAAAAAGAACGAAAGAACAGAATCTCTGAAATGAACGAAAAAGTACAACTCTAGCTAAAACTGATTGACTGCTTGGTTTACTTTGTCGCTGCGCTCACACGACATTTAGATGAACGCCGAATAGTTTTCCGAAGCTCTACGGAGCTATCGAGTGCACCACTGATGTATGTATGTAAGTAAGTAAATGTGAGTAAATACAAGTTTTCTATAATACAAATGGCTATGTAACATGTAAATATATATATATGTGTGTATGTATTTGTATGTATGTATATGTTGTGACTAAATTAAAAAAAATAAATCTATTGTGATGTGCGCTTATTAGTTGTGCGAAAATGGAAAAAAATTGCAAATAAAAATTTTCAGTTATGAACATAAATTCATATTTATTAACAAAAAGCTGAAGCGAACTCAGTTAATATAAAAATTGTGTTCATTTTATATTGAGACGAAATTTTTAAATAATATTTTAAATTTTTTATTTTTGTTTCCTCTTATAACTATTTTAAATTAAAAACGTATGCATTGATTAGAGTGTTGCCTAAAAGTGCGAATACCGCCAACTAATGAATTATGATTTGTTTTGTATGAGATTTTTATAAAAGCATCGGAGTTATTCTATAACAAAAGTCCTGGCACCTGATTATGGTTCTTAAGTTTGGTCGTCATACAAACTCTGGTAACACTATGGGCACATTCAGTCTATGTGAGGCCAGTTCAACCTAACCTACGCTTGCGTTGTTTTCGGGACAAACTAATGATTCTTAATCATTTTTTTCCTGGAGCAGATCCCCTTTGGAAAATGGTGAGTACATATTTAGGAATTAAACTTCCACTTCTTTGGGTACAATATGGACGCGATTGTTTATTCTTTGTTAATTTGGATTTTTAATTTTTCCTGCTTACTGTACTTTAAAGTACGCTTCATTTGTAAAGTCGGATCGATAAAGATATAACTGATAAATCAACATAATAGTACTCACTTTAAAACTCTTCAAATACTCGTTCATGAGTGAGACATAAATGTATATAAGTCAGGAGTAGATTATAAAAAAAGTTGTATGGCAATAGTTTTTAAGGGATAAGCATTCTTTAAAATAAATCAGGTCTTGCACTTGTTACCCCAGAGCAGTAGTAGCAACGAAAAATATGCTCTGCTCTTAACAAGAACAGCGCATAGAGCAGAGCCGCAGCATAAAAAAGTAACAGCATGTTTCATGTCTGCTACGAGCTACGTTGTGTTATAGAGTGGAGTAAATAGCAGAATATTTGTAGTGGAGCGAGAGCAGTCAAAAAAATTTAATGCTATTTGCTCTGTTCGATATTGTTATGTAGAGCTTTCTCTTTTCTCTTGGTTTTATTGTTGGAGCTGATGTAGCGTTGTAAAGTTTTTGTTTTTGTACTTGTGACCTACTTTATCGGCCTTTAAGTGGTTGCTGTATCTTCTTATTTTCGTTGTTATTGCATTGGGACACTTATCTCTGTTTCCACGTGGCATTGCAAGTTGTAGACAAGTAGTAGTGCGAGAAAAGGCAAAGTTCTGCATAACAATGCCCAATATAGCAAATAGAGTACATTTTTATAACTTTCGTGAAAATAAAATGGTATATTGACTTCGTCACGAATCTCAAAATTGTAAATCCTCAAAGGAAAATAGTTAGGCCCACCAATAAGATCTGATTTGATTGAGTCATGTCCGTCTGTCCGTCTGTCTGTTTGTATGTCACCTAGTCCCTCATTTGGTGAGCGGGTATATTTAGGTGTCCGATTAGACATTTGTCGGAACCGCCGGATCGGAACCACTATAGCATATATTCCCCCATACAATCGATTTTTCAGAAAATAGGATTTTTGTCATATCTTCCTCAAATTATCAGATTGAAGCTTCAAACTTCACCATATACTTTCGTATATTGCACATATGTTGTCTAAAAATTGGATGAGATCGGTAGTATATATATAGCATATATCCCCCACAACCGATTGTTCTGATAAGATGCTTTCCATAATTACTGCCTGCAATTTTAACAGCGAGAGGCTTCAAATTTCACCGAATGCTTACGTACATTTGTAGCAGATATTGTTATCTGAAAAAATCAAAGAGATCGGTCGTATACTTACATATGTGGTATGTATCCCATACAACCGAAATTTTTCAGATAAGAAACTTTTCGTAATTTCCGCCACATTTAACAGCCTAGAACCGTAAATTTCACCATATGCCTTCGTATATATATTGTGACGAATATTAGCAACACTATGGATACTATCATCTCTAAGCCGATACTAATCAGTCACTTGGATGTTCATAGACCAAATCAAACATTGTGTACACACATATGTACCTACAAGCAGCGGAGAGATACTCAAAAATGTATGCAATCATCAGCGAAGTAGTTCTCACATATACACAGCGCATATGGCTATACGAGAGACTATAAAAATACAAACTCACATACATATATCTGAGATACCCACAAAAGTATGCAATCATCGGTGGAAGTATTACTCACATATAACGCGCATACTGGCTATGCGAGAGGCTATAAACGTGTCATCTGTAGTTTACAGCTGGTAAGTTTATAGCTGGTAACCAGTAGAAAATTCAAGCTGAAGAAACGTCTAGACATTTGGGCACAGAGTATAAAGCAGCGAACAAGACTGAGTAATCTTGCGATCAGTGTGATTTAAGCACGCTATTGGTTTGTGCGAATTATAAGTGTTATTTTGAAGTACTATCAAAGTAGTCTAATAAAGATTATTTTGCATTATTGAATAATTGGAGTTATTTTTTCAACAACTTAGCGATACGAACGTTAGTAGAAAGTAAAAAATAAGCGGAGTTTCCCAAAATTCGTAACAACTGGTGTCAGACACGAGAGGAATTTGTTGAATAAATTCCGAAAATTGCGAATACAATAGGGACATGGCCAAGTTGACGTGAACTGAAGATTCAGCAATTGAAAAAGGAGTTTGGAAGCCCCGTGGGATTGAATACTACTGGCATAAATCCGAGCTACAAACACGACATAAGGGAAGCTATGGAATCGGAAGGAATCAACGTTGATGAACACACTTTTTCATCCTGAGTGGAAGAGTTAGCGACTAAATTGGAGGAGAAGATGAGAGACTCCGAATCCATTCGCAAGTGTTGACACTAACGCGATACTAGCAGTACGAAGCAAATATCGTCACAAATATCAACCGATATGTCACCACAGCTCGAAGTGCAGGAGACACGTATAACATTCAAATTGAAAAACAGCTGAATGAACAGAAGACATATATGGCATCCCAACCAGGATCACAGGATTTTAAAGATCGTATGGAGCAGTTACAACTAAATCGCCCAGCTGTTTCAGCGACTAATACAAAGATAAAGACACATCCTTGGACGGTTCTGTTCCTTTCCAGGTGTTAAAGATTCAGTTTGAGAAGACCGCAGCAGTGAACAACTGGAGTGCTGAAGAGAAAGTTGATGCACATTCGTCTGGCACTGAAAGGATCTGGTGCTGAACATCCTACAGACTATTCCAGAGCACAAACGGAAACAGTTATGAAGAATTGATGGACGCACTAGAGAGGCTATAACCGAATCGAGCATAGGAGAAAGAATATACCAAATGGAGTTACTGACCGCTTCCTGGTGAAACACTGCAAGAGTTTGCGTCGGATGTTGAAAGGTTGGCACATTTAGCGAATGCGGACGCACCAGTGGAATACACCGAAAGGTTAAAAATCCAGAGCTTTATTAATGGATACGGGGTATGAAAGAAGCGAGCAACATACGCAAACCCAAACCTACATTCACAGAACACGGTATCACATGCTCTGATTCAGGAAACAGCATCGCTTCTGTGTAGCCAGCTGGTGCAAAGCACGCCGTGTGGAAGTAGAAGGCCAGAGTGGGTAGACGCCAATTTGGATGCTTTAAGGGAATCGCAACAGAAGAATAATGATGCAATCAAATGCTTTAAGTGTGGAAAGTCAGGGCACATTGCACGTCATGCAGTACCGGTCCTGGTAGTTCCAATTTGGCTGGTCGTAAACGCAAAGCTGGAGGAGATATGCAGGAGCGAGTCAGATGTAAAGATCGAGAACTTGCCACAGCTATTGAATGTCCTGTGATATTTGTCTCGCAAATTGGAAGAAAATCGAGCAGTCTTACAGTCAAAGAAATGTGGATGGCACAGCAGCGTGTACTGACTGTAGATACCGGCGCATCTCATCCCTAATCTGATCTGATTTGGTCAACAGGAGAGTAAAGCCATTACCTGGAGCAAGGGTGCGTACGGTACTGGCGAGTATAAACCCAAGTCCAAGGAGAAGTGGTATGTGACATCTTAATTGGAAAGGTCATGATTCTACACAAATTCGTTGGGGCGGAGATTGTTGATGAAGTCATGTTGGGAGTGGACTTCTTAGTTGACCATGATATCAAGATCGATCTGCAGAGAAGGATTATGCGCTATAAGAACTGAGGATGTGCACTTAACTTCAGTTTGAGCAAAGTTCAGCAGTAAGCGAGTGCTGGTTAAAGAGATTCGACAAAAACCACAAAAGTCAAAGGCAGCAGGTCGAGCAAGGGTGAGGAACGAATGGGCCCAAACAATCAAAACCGAAGAAAGAATGCAAGGA
>JARSSU010047904.1:0-42257 GCA_029619165.1 Eurosta solidaginis
CCTTCGGCAAAGTTTCTATTTTGATCCCTAGAATACGATTTCACAGAGCAATGAGCGATTTTTAAATCGACCCGCCCTAATATTATTATTTTATTAACTCAAAAATCGTGTTTTTGAGTTATGCCGTTAAAGAAAATATTAAAAAAATAACCGAACATTTTCAAGAACCGAGTAGTTTTTCAGAAAATTTTCGGATCTGCAAACTTGTTCAGAACCGGGTACATGGTACTTTATCAGAACGGCTACGCGTATACCAAAGAAACAGGGCATTTTTGCAGAACGACTAATTTTTGAAACCCTTTTCAGATCTGAGGTACGTTTTAAGAACTGGGTAATTTCCTAGCACCGGGTTTGATTTTTGGAACCGGATACTTTTTCAAACCGGGTAGATTTGGGATTCGCATAATTTTTGGAATCCGTTACTTTTTCAGAACCTGGAAGAATTTCGAATTAGGGTAATTATTTAGAGCTAGGTACTTGTGTGGACCCGGGCACGTTATTAGAAACTGATCTTTTTTGATATCTTGGTACTTTTTTAGATCAGCGTACATTTTGGATTCGTGTAATTTTTAGAACAGGATACTTTTTCAAAACACCCAGAGCTCGAATCAGGGTATTTTTTAGAGTTGGGCACTTTTGTGACCGCGCACGTTTTAAAAAAACTGACCCTTTTTCAGATCGGGTACTATTTAGAACCAGGGTATATTTTTGATTCCGGGTACATTTTTGGTTCCAGTACTTATTTAGAGCGGATACTTTTTCAGAAAATTTCGAACCTGCAAACTTTCTCAAAACCGGGTACATTTGTAGAACGTGGTACTTTTCCTAGAGCTACGTACTTTTGTGGACCTGGGTACGTTTTAGAAACTGAACTTTTTCGGATTTGGGTACTATTTTAGAACCGGGTACTTTTTTAGATCCGGCTACATTTTTGGTCCGGGTACTTATTTAGAAGCGTGTAGTTTTTGGAAACCGCGTGCAAACGCACGTAAAGTGGTGAGATATACAACAGTAATAAGCCACTAGCTCTTAGTTTAGAAGAGAGTTACAAATTACAAACAAATATTCAAGGATCAAATTTCGTTCTATGCCGTATTGAAAAAAATAAAGAAGTCCCTTTGAATTCTGTCTCAACATGGTGCTGATATCCAATGATTTGGGCGTCGTTTATCCAATACCGACATCGTTGTGTGGTGGCAGCGTGCTGTGCCTACAACACCGCAAATCCTGCGTTCAAGGCCAGGACGAAGCCACATAAAATTTGGAAAAACAAAAACGTGTTTCCTTAGAGAGGTCACCCCTCGACAAAGGTTTCCGGGGGTATTACTCATCATTTTACTCTGCCTTGCATCTGTCGTTCAGAGTCGGCGTAAGACATGAAGGTACCTATTGAAAATTTGCAGAACAAATTAAAGAGGAGCATGACGCAAATTGAAAGAGAAGCTCGGTCTCAATCTTCTCGGAGGTAAATCGTGCCACGTATATATTTATTTTTAATGCAAATTCCGTCACCGAACTTTTGAAGTGTGACGCAAGAGGCTGTAAACAGGGAAGCCTAGAGAGAGAAATTAACAATACTCTTACAAATAAAATCTTAAAAAGGCGATCTTTTATTGTTTCAATTGCAAGCGCCAAAGAGCCAAAATTTACAGTGCTGGCCCAGTTCTCATACCTGTTCTAAGCTAAAGTGGCGCTGACGCACTCAAAAGAGTCCACCATCTCATACTCTTCAAAGCAGAAAACCAGAAGCCGCCCTGTTAACAAAGAGCCCCTCCTGTTCCGAGGGGAAGGCAGAGCAGCCGAACTGAATATGCACCGTCTTCTCATCTTCCTCAAGGCAGAAAGGGCAGTAAAATTAACAATCACAATTTTTGACCTAAACTCTCAACCAAAGCCAACATTTAACCGCTAACCGAGATCGCGATTCCTAGGCCGGCAGATAACCTTAAAATGCGCCGCAGTTCATCCTCCTAAGGTCACCGCCCCACTTGTACAGACTTGCTCAAAATGATTAGCCGTCGCAACCTTCTCAAGACAGAAGGGCACTAGAGGCTGAAGGTAGACTGTTGACTTAAACCTCATACTTGTATTGAAAATGCTCCATCGTCTCTTCGCGTCAGGAAGGCAATTGTAATGCTTCGGGCGTGGAATTAAAACTGATTCACTTGAATAGGCCCATAAAGACGACTAAACCAGAAGAAGAGAGCCCAGTTGACAGGCTTCACAAAAAGTCTCCAATCGGTGGCAACTCTGTCAAGTAATTGCTATCTGAAGCACAAAAATTGCAACACTTGAAGGTGAAGTATTTTTGTATGGTGACCAAAATGAAAAGCAAAATATAAATCGGGAGTAGAGAAAATTACAGTGAAGTGGGTGCCGCACTGTGGGGCATTTTAGAGAAATTTGATTTAATCATAAATGTTCACTTTGGCTAGATCTAGAAGAGTTAGTCAAAACTGTTTGCAATTAAGCTCAATTAATCCGAAATGCAAGCTGATTGTGAAAAACTTTTTGGAAAAGTTCAACTTTTTTCTTTTTATAACGTATTTCAAACTAACAAGTAAGAAAGCCTAGTTCGGGTGAAACCGAACATTACATACCCAGCTGTGCACTTTGAAACGCTGTTGTTGTTTGCTTTGTATAGTTAATAGTGTTATAAGCTGTGTTATAAGACCTTTGGGAAAAGTGGCCGTGGTCTTTAACCGCCTTTGATTATCCTCATTCAGTCTATATAATTTGGCAAGGATAGTGTCTCTGCCAAATTTCAATGTAAATCTTTAACGGCTTTTGATTTACGGTTTGTTAAACTTCCAAATGTAAATGTGGGTGGTGCCACGCCCATATTCCCAAACATTTTTGGAATGTATGTTTTGCGTCATAAAACCAATCCACCTACTAAACTTCATTAGCTATGTCGTTTTTGAATTATCTATATTTTTTCCATTTTTCTAAATTTTCCAATCGAAAAAGTGAGGGTAATTATCGTCCGATTTCGCTCATTTTCAATAACATCTTTTCCGGTCGAGATAAGCCGTATACCGAATTTGATGAAGAGCTCTCAATATTTGCTTAAGTTGTCGTGTTATCGGACGGACAGACGGACGGACAGACATGGCTTATCAAATTTTTTTTCGATACTGATGATTTTGATATAGAAGTCTATATTGTGGCGAATTTTAGCACACTAAGCTGCTAGTAAATAACGGCACAACAACAATAAAGCAAGCTGACACTCATGTGTACGTAAACAAATCAATATCATTTACACACACTACATGCAAGGCAACGAAGAGATGCTCACAAACACATGTAATCATCAGCCGAAGTAGCTACTCATCCATACACCCGCATATGGCTATAAGTATAAATATACATGTAAATAGAAATATACCAAGTAGAGATACAACTATTCTAGAAGGCGAAACGTCTAGATCTTAGTAGAGATATGCAGATGAGGACAACAGAGAGTATAAAAGCAGCGCAAGCTGAGGCATGACTAATCAGTTTGATTTAAACACGCTATCAGTTGCGAAGTGAGTATAATTGTAAAGTATAGTTGTACTACTCCCACAAGTATGTCTAATACAGACCACTTTGCAATACCGAATATTGGACGCCCTATCTTAGAATTCAGAGTGAATGAACGCTATACATACATACACAGAGATAGTGAAAATAAAAAACGAAAGACTTTATTGCGAAATTTGACGAAGAATTTGAAGCTCTGACGATTTTTCTGTTTGCTGCTGTACGTTCTTAGTAAAGTTAGGTGGTAACCAGTTGTGGCACCCCATTCGACTCTGTTTCTTGATAAATTCTATATTAGAAAACTTCGTTCATACCTATATTAGCAACTCAGTTAATTTTTAATAGCTGCATGGTGCAAAAAATGTGTCCTGAGTGGCGACACCTTCTTAAAAAATTTAGAACGTAGTGACACTTTCTAACTCATACATCATGCTGTTAGTGGTTAGACCAGTGTTATAAAATTTAATTACGAGACATTCCTTCGAACATAGCGGGCATAGTGCGGCGTGCTTTTAGTATCATCATCAAATGGTTTGTACAGCACAGATACAAGCCATTGTATGAGAATATGAAAACACACTTAATAGGAAAGTAAAGGTTCAAAACGTGCAGCACTTCAGGGGCGCAAAGATTCCGTTTTAACAGTTATAGCACAAATGAATGAAGAAATGCTCTGGAAATACAGCTCGAGTGGCCGATATTCTTCTTATAGATTTATTTTCTTTCTGGTGGCATGCAGCACTCAAAGGTGCATACCATGATGCTAAATGCAGAAGTACAAAATGCTTCAAAAGTAATTTATATACCAGTTGTCATTTGGAATAGCTCTTAGCTTTAACTTGCTGTGCTTCTTCTTAATTTCATCATCGATAAATGGGAAGATTAGCGCCAGATAACGAAATGCTACAGAGTATGCAGGCACAGGAGGCAAAGCGAGAATGTGTGATAGGGCGTTTTTCACATTGACCGACACAGACACCGACACGATTTTTTTCAAAGTCACTTACACGTTATAAACGACACGACACTGATTAACAACACTGGGCTATAAAATACACAGACATTGTACAAATTAAAACAGCTTGTCGACGACGACACGAATGGACATAGCTTGGTTCCCGCGACATGTCGTTGGCCGACAACGGCATAAAGCTGTCGTGTCGCAAATGTGAAAGCGTGCCATATATCATATATATTATTTCTAATTGCTGTTTTTATGTACGGGTCCCTTTTCGCTCTTATGTGGAATCCGAATCTAGAAATAAGTTCTGATTGTAAGATTGGAGACTCGGGCTATTAGCGAGCTTTTGGGTTCGCAATTTGGTCGTAGTGCCTTTCTTTAGCTATATTTTGATAAAATCAGCTGTGATAAAATAACGATTGTCAGCACACAAAGAAATCTACTTGTACTCATGGCAACTATTGTGAATATTTTCCTGCCTTCGCAGTTGCTACATACGCTAGATGGCAGCGCAACTGTAACGTTTTAATTGAGTTGATAGAACAGCTGATTATCTGTTGATATTTGATAAGAGAATTATATATTGATGTATATGGGACGATTTTCCTTTCATCCCATGTCAAATTTGGTTTTGAACAAACCGGTTTCGGGGTTGTGCCCCATCATCAGTGTCGATTTTCTTTCTCAGAACGACCTGTCAGACATCAACAAAACCAAAACAAAATAAGTCACTTTTATATTGGTGCGCAAGATGCGCACGGGTCCGGCTCGTTATATGAATGTTGTGTTCCACTGTGTCCGTTGTCGGTTGCGTGTCGGTTAGTGTGAAAACGCCTCCACACGCGAATTATCCAGACGGACGAGACGAGAAAGCAAACATGAGAAATCATAGCACAGAGATGTCAATAAAGCAGCAGCGAGCGAAAAACAGAGACGATTGGACTGATTTGTACTCCGTGTAGTGATTTGTATATATATCAGAGAAGTCTTCGAGAATTGAGATCATAGCACAGAGTCACCAATAAAAGCAGTGAGTGACAACAGTAACTGGTTTTTATGGAATAGTACTCGTTTTAAGAACGAAGTACAGTGTGAGTTTTTTAGAACTATTCTAGTGAGGAATAATCTAACTATTTGAACACGAACACGAGAAAATAACCAATTCGTTACAACCATTTTTATAGTTGCATTAGTCCAAATTTGAACACATTTGATACATAGAGCCAATCTACAAGTTGAGTGAACTGATATTCCGATGTCAGGTCAGGCTTTTAACTATCTGCTGAATGCGCTTTTTTGCAGCAAAATATTCGGATTATTACAAGACGATACCTATCGGCCACAATTTAGGAAGCTTACAGATTTTTGCTTCCTTTCACGACGCATAAAGAATCATACTCATCAAAGTAGGAAAGCTCAGGGATATCAACCCAAGTTTTTAGCGTCCAAGTTCACACAACTGACATATATTCTACTACGGAGCTAGCGTCTGACTACCATGTTCCGCAAAGGTACCCATAAGAGTTCGTATATCATCTCTGGCCAATTATTTATTTGGGTTGGTATTATTTTTGATAGAAGTATGAACAGTTTGGCTGCTTCCGTCCTAGCACTCAAACCAGTTTGCTTAAAATGTTTAAACTGCTGACGTAATCTATATTGCGTGGGGATAAATTTTATAGGGCATTTCTTTGCAACACACTTTTATTGTGTTCAGCAAATTTCCACGTGGCGTCTTGGAGACTTTGAACTTTCTAGGTCATCAGACCTCTCCTTCCGTGTTGTCTTGGGACTTTGTCTCTCTACTCCTAACAACCTCCTTCATATGCTTTTATAGGGTAAATACATGTGTTTCTGAGTTTCAGAGGTTTTCCCAACGGAACCACTTATGAAGATATCACAACGTCTGGGTAAGCTTCGTCTTCTTATCCTAAGTTTGCATCTAATATAATGCCCTTACTCGTATTATTCCTCTTACTTTTTCTTTCGTTCTTCCTCTCTGTGTGTGTTGTGTTGTAGCGATAAGGTCACTCCCCGAAAGCTTTGGGGAGTCGCTTATTGATGTTGATGGTCCTTGCCGGATACAGATCCGGTACGTTCCGGTACCAAGCCCGACCATCTCGGGACGATTTGTTATGACCACATGCGATCTTCTTGGCCATACCGCCCTCCACCCCTAGATCCATGAGGAGTTCGGGGTCGCCAGAGCCGCGGCTTTTAATGACAGGATTCGCCACGGATAGGTGCGTGTTGACATTGTGGGTTTGGGAGAAGCTCTATATTGCGCTGCATGGCAATCTGAAGGTTTGCGCTGACATACACCCCTTGAATCTGGTGTTCGCTGGTCTGCGAATCTGGTGTCTAGTCCTACCGCGTGTATATTTCCTGACCCCTATACCCGCTGGGGATCTTTCTCTCTTTCATTCGCTTATGTTCTTTTTTCGCCTATTCCCTTGTTCTCATTTGCTTTTTTTTACTTCCTGTCCTCTTCCTCCTTTCAACTCTTCACATCCTCTACTTCTTACTTTCTCTACGTATTCCATTACCTGCCTTCTCCATTACTCTTTCCTCCCTTTTCCATCTGATCTTCTCTCTTCTCAGTCTTGATCGTCGGCCTTACCACTCCTTCTCGCTTTCCGGCTTCCTGCTCCGCTCTCTTCTTTTTTTATGACTACATCTCTCCCTATTCCATTACCACAGCCATTTTCGTATACAGTTCTTCTATTTCCCATCGTGATCCTCCATTCCCTTACTTTTTCTCGTCTTCTTGCCCGAATTCTAGTCCCAGTATTCGTCGCTCCCGCCCATTCCCTTTCCCTTTCTTTCTCTTTCTCTCCTCCTTTTTTTGTTTATCCTTTAATTCTTTTTTGTCTCTTCTTCTTTTTAGGGATGATGTTGATGGCTTTCGTGGATTTTAAAGTACCACCTCGGGAATAGTTCCTCTCTTTCATCTCATTCCCCCTTTTCCTGTTGCACTATCAATTTCCCTATATATTTCCCCTCCGTAATCCCATGCCTCCTCCTTCCCTTTATTTTCCCTCCGCTTACTATGTCTTCTCCATCACTCCTTCGCTATTTAACACTCCCTATTCCCTCTCACTGAACTCCATCATTCATAGAATCATAATAAAAATAAAATACACTGGTGCAACTGGGTATATACAAACAATTTCTCCCCCTGGGGAGCTGTACAAATCCAACGAAGACTTTGTGAACATTAAGTCCAAAGGGATGTGTCGTTCATGTTTGTTGTTCATTGAAAACGGAGGAACACTTACCAACCTCAAAAGGAAATACTTGAGCAAATACAGGCACTTAACGGAGTAATATAATGAAGAGAAGCATTAACGGTGGAAAAAAGTGCGACTAAATACTAACAAACAAAGCGACAATTCAAAATGTGGGGACTTAGCAAAATGTACATTGAATTTTAAATATTGCTGCACACATCATTCCAAAAGTACCAGAAAGCACACTTCAGAGCTATAAAGCAAGCCTGAGAGCAATGAGAAAAAAATAATTATGAACGACAGTACTGCCGCCGATGACAACCTCAAATTTAAAGAGGCAAACAAAAGGGCAAACCTGCAAACACACAACACACTCAGCTTAAGCTCCCAAGGCATTAAAGCGCATTCTGATGGGGTAGGATGATGACCTCAGCAGAAGGAAAGGTATATCGTCAAAGTGCAGACGGCATTTCATCACGAAAAGAAAGCAGCAAAGATCGGCACAAACCCGCATGCATAGTCGTCGTACATATATGAGAGTGCGAGTATGTGAGTAGCATGACAAGTCACATACGAGTCAGCTGACATTATAATTTTGACAGGTGAGATTGTGCAACGTGCGTGCTGACGTGTGCCAGTGAGGTGGGGTTGAGACTGTGCGGCCACGTAGAGGTACAGAAAGAAAACTTACAAACTGGAAACTTCTGGTAAGCACGCAAACATAGTTACATAACGACAACAAAATGTAATAGAATTATTACATATAACCGGCGTTTGCCATACGTGAAGACGTTTTTTAGCTGTTTCTTGTAATACTCTTCCAATACAGATTTCTACGAATGTTTTTGCATTCTCGATACACGTAAGCAATAGTTTTGTAGAGAGATCACCAATCGAAGTCCGTGAAATCTATTGCGATCAGTATTTGCAGAACATGTAGAAAATGTATCTTAGCTTACAAAAAAAATAAAGATAAATGTAAGGCGCGATAACCTCCGAAGAAATCTAGCCGAGCTTCTCTCCAATTTGCGTTGTGCTCCTCTTGATTTTCCCTACAATTGGCCGGACGGGTTCTACATGTTTTATGCCGACTCCGAACGGCATCTGCAAAGCAGATGAGTTTTCACTGAGAGCTTTTCATGGCAGACATACATTCGGAGCGCTTGCCAGACACTGCCGAGGGGCGACCCCGCTTAGAAAATTTTTCTTCTAATTGAAAAACCTTATTTCTAAAATTGTTGATGTTAGTTTACAAAAACGTCCACTAAAAAATTCTCAAAATTCAGTTTTTCGAAGTATCGATACCTGAGGAGGCGACCAGCAAGAATATGTAAAACGTCAGAAAGGCCTACTTCAAATAAGTTTTTTTTCGAAATCCTTATCTCAGAGTTTAATGGGAAAATGCTCTCTCTCAGAATTGTTCGAGTTCATTTGAAGAATGTCCCTCACAAGAATTAGTTTGAAATTTGCCCTATCTCAGCACAACGAGTGTTTTGTGAAAAAGTTCTAAGACGGGTGTCTATCAGCCAAATCTTTCGACAAGGTGTTTTTGAAACAGGTTCTAAGACAAACGTTCAAAGCAATCAAAATCTGAGATGGTGCGTTTTTTAAAAAACTATGTAAGCTAAGTGCTTTTTTAGCTAATTTTTAACCGGCGAACCGAAATGACCTGGAATTATATTCGTTTGTCCATATACTAAAATGTTTTTCATAGTGGCTAATAGCATGCTACATTACTTTAGGGCGTTTCCTTTCCAGAGACGTTCTCCAATTGTATATATATGAAAAAAGCTGGCTTAGCTTAGGTACACCTCGACCTATGGGACATTATTGGCTAATACATGATCTTTTGAAGGGAAATTTCCAAAAACCTGGAAGCTGTTGTTGGCAAAGTCTGTGAATAACTTAACGGAACCAACGAGTTACCGCCCCTGGGGCGTGGTCGACTCCGCCGTCAACAGGATGCCATTTAAAATCGCCTCGAGACAGGTTGGAAAAAATGCATTTAACACTACTATTCATATGTTACACACACTGGATCGTTTAGTCAAATTTTCTTATTTGCGAAGGATTAGGTGCAGCTACATCGAGGGTGGGCTGCCATAAAAGCAAATATCAGCTGGATCAGAAGAGCTTTTCGTAAGAGGCGGTGTTTCTTAAGAATTTGTGCAGGGTCCACAGTTCAGAAATTTATGTAGGGCAGAGTATTACATCACAAACTGCCCGACGGGGTGGAAGTTATCGGTTACGCCACGAATGATATCGTATAAGTGGTCAACCCGAAGCATTCTCGAGAAATATGCAAAATATCTAAAGCAAGACCAACGAGAGCCTTACGCGAAATTTGTTGTTAAGGTGTTATTGGCATTCCTTTACTGGATATGAATCTGGCACGTTTCCGGTATTTGCACCATCTGATTCTAGGCCAACTACCGTGGGAACAATATTTTTGAGCCCTCGAACCGTGGATTTTTTAAAAGCCATCAATATATTAGCAAAAGAATCAGTGACGGCTTAAGCTCCGTAGTATGACAGATCAGCATTCAAAACTGGAACATCGGATGAAATACCTTAACATAGTGACACTGAACATACTGATGAGTCCCCACATATTAAAGGGTAGAAAGCATAATATGGTAGATATCTGCCTAGTGGGAGTTGCTTAACCGCATGAATGTTTTATAGAACACCTTCACCGGTTTAAAACTGAACTAAAAAACATATGCGACCGTTGAGGAGGCGAAGCATTAGAGGATGTACATATATCAGATGGAAGCTACAGGTTTACTTTTCTGAAATATTCTTCGGGGCACAGATGCGAATATCAGCTATTGGTCTGTTACTTTGAAAGCACAGCATCGAGAAAAATATATTACTCAACTTAATTCGTAAACAAACAGCCGGATAAGTTACTTGGGGCCTGCTTTCTACCATGCGAAACTTCGCGTATAATTAATGCGATTTTCAGACGAAGTTATTGTTATCCACTAAATTATGGGTTAGACACCCCATGACCAAAACCTAACTAATTTACACCACGTTGGGCGCCATTTTTATTTTGTATTATATTAAACGAAGAGATACCGTCGGAACGGTATGAGTTTGAGTGCGGTAAGAGTCTCACACTGATTTTGAAACTTCCCATGCTTTTTCGTCAAATTGCTAGATAAATTAATCTTCTGCTGTTAGAAATTTTTGGTATGTGGCTTGCCATTATATGAAGTTTTTTTTATCCACCAAATTTTGAGTTAGAAGCCACACCGCTTAAACCTAAGTCCCAAGTTGGGCGCCATTTTAATTTCGTAACAAAATGTGCGATGTTGTACCCGATGTAGTGCCGGAAGGATTCAAACCTGGATGGTACGAGCTTCATTCTTTTATAGAAAGGAAAAAAACTTTCAATTTGACTGGTTAACAAACCTCCAGATGAGTTACTCTGGGACAACGTATTGTAACGAATTTAGGGGAACTCCTGATTATCTTGCACCTTCGGCTGATCTTAATTAGACTACTTTGGGAGTAGTACAATTATACTTCACAAGTATACTTCACTTCACAACTAATAGCGTGTTTATATTAAACTGACTGATTAGTTATTACTCAGCTTGGGATGCTTTATATTCTCGGTTTCCTCATTCACCCATTTCTCCTAAGGTCTAGTAATTTCGCGAACAGTGTATCTCATGCTTGGTTAGTTACCAGCTATATGCGTGTATATCTGTAGTCCACGCCTCTCCCATAGCCATATGCGTGCTTATGTGTGAGTATCTACTTCTGCTGATGACTGCATATTTGTGTGTGAGATATCTCTTCGTCGCCTTCTACATAAGAGTGGATGCTTTATTATTGTTGTGCATTTATTTAGTAGCAGCTTAGTGATGCTAATTTTCGTCACAGTATTCTATTGGAAACTTCTGGTATTACTTATGTGGTTCTGACAAAGTTATTCCTATCAACTTAATTATGGATTAGGAGCCACACTCCATGACCAAGACCACATTGATATACTCCACGTTGGGCGCCATTTTTATTTCGTATAGACATTTTCGATGCTATGTCGCATATAGTACCACAAGGATTGATACTTGGGCGGGATGAATTTTATGGCGGTGAAAATCTCACACTGGCTTTGAGTTTTTCAATGTTTCTTCTTTTGAAAAGAAATTAAATACTCAACTTCACTGGTAAACAAACTTCCAGATAAATAACTCCGAACTTTCTTCTACTATGCGAAACTTCTGGTATGACTTAGCTGGGTTTTTAGATATTAAGTTATTCTTGTTTACCTACTCATGGGTTAGAAGCTACATTCCACGACCAACACCATATTAATACACCCCACGTTGGGCACCCACTTTTATTTCGTATATACATTTTCGACGTTATAAAAAAAGGGTTTTGTGACATCTACCACTGTACAAAAGTGGATAGGGAAGACGTTTGGTTATATAGTCCGAAAATGCAGCGCCTGCGATGGAGCATCATTCAACAGACTCAGGTTGATCTATGTCACTGTCCTACCTCCTGATCGCGCTATATATTATTCCTCGTGCATTTGCATGTTAAATCTCTATCACTATCTGGTCCATGTGTCATTGGAACACGAGGATTATCTCAGTTTCTATCGAATTGCTTTTGTTTCGCACATTGCTGTTTTTTCCTCATATGATTATGCTGTAAGCAAGGTGCGTTGGGCAGCAGTTCCATTTCAGATGATCCAAGCAATACCGCAACCGTAGTTGCTACTCTTATGACATGCAACAATGGAGGAGAAATGAAACTAGAAATAAGAATTCATAGTACAAACCGAATATGCACAAATTACCAACACTGTTCGCTCTGGGGTAAAAAAAATAGCTAAGTTTACGATTCAGTCGACTCCCCAACGAAGGAAATGTAGTTTTTCTGCTATAAATTGAAATTATGTATATATACTACGAACGTAAAGGTATTCACAAGTAACTGTGTAAACTGTGTGCATACGAATCTACGTAGTTACTTAGTACACACGTTTGTGCTGAGACATGTGTCAGACAGGCCGTCCAATTACGGAAACAATTAAGGTACATTGTTAGCAGGGATTCAGTGGCATATTCTATGAGTTTTTGAAATAAAATGAAATAAAAATCAAAAGAAAAATAACAGCAACTTGATAATATCAACAAAACGAAATAAAATATAAATAATAGTAAAGTGGAGTACAATGAAGTACGTGAAGAGGAAATAGTAAGTATGAATATGTGCCCTTAAGAGAAAAAACTTTTTGCTCTCATGTAGCGATGATTGATGCTTTATTTATGTAAAAATATTTATTATACAAGTTATAATTGAATACCTCGCAGTTTATTATGGATACATACATACAAACAATGCAGACAGCGCTTTAATTAATCAACTTTTTTTATAAGAAGTGTTCTTTTCGTTTGCGCGAAGTTACCCGTGGTTGCCCAAATTGGGAAGCCCAAAAGAGCAAAACGATACGCAAATATGCGTCTCATATAAATTTGTTCTTTAACAAGCTCGAGTAGCCTTTATATTTAACTAGCAGACCCGGCAGACGTTGTTCTGTCCTAAATTTTGCCTATCTGCATACATTTTAGTAAGCTTTTTCCGTCTAACTCTGCCCTACCCCTCTACACTTTTTCCTAATCTCTTTATTCACTCCTCCCTCCGTCTTTTTCGCTTCATCTCCATCTTCGTCTCATTCTATCTCTTTCTCAGTATCCTTCTCTCTTTTCTCTTTTCTCAAGTTTTTCTCCTTCTTCTTCATCTCTTATTGCCAGTTCCAGAGGGTGGCATGTATTTTGTTCCAGCCCCATTCCGAGTCTCAGTCCCATCCCACTCCTAGTCGCAGTCTCCGTCCCAGTCCTAGTCCTAATCCAGTCCCAGTCCGTCTCTATTATACTTCCCGGAAAAAAGCATCGTAAATACTAATATAGGCAAATTTATATACGAATTTCAGGCAAATCGAATAGGACGTATGCAAATAAGTATGTGGGTATTATTAATTCATGTCTTTATTTCGGCTTCGCATGCATATTTAACAGTTTTGCCAGGTTGATGCGACTAAATCAAATATCACAATGAACTTCAGAGCTCTCAGCAACAGCTTTCATTTGATATCCACAATACACACATATCCTAGCGGTATCCGGGTCCATGTTTTGGCCTATATTTCGAGACCCTAGTCACTCAGCGGTGTAAAACTTACTCTGTATTATAGCACACATCAACAGCATCAATTTGATACCCATAATATAAAAACACATTCTACGTGTATCCGGGTCCATGTTTTGGCCTATATCTCGAGACCGTAGTCACCCAGCGGTGTAAAACTTACTCTGTACTAAAGCATACATCAACAGCTTCAATTTGATATCCATAATGTAAAAACACATTCTAGGTGTATCCGGGGTCCACGTTTTGGGCTATATCTCGAGACCCTATCCTCCCAGTTGTATGAAAATTATCCTGTACTATAGCACTCATCAACAGCTTTTCATTTGATATCCATATTGTATAACACATTCTAGGGGTACCCGGGTCCACGTTTTGGGCTATATCTCGAGACCCTAGCCTCCCAGTTGTATGAAAATTATCCTGTACTATAGCACTCATCAACAGCTTTCATTTGATATCCATATTGTATAAACACATTCTAGGGGTACCCGGGTCCACGTTTTGGGCTATATCTCGAGACCCTAGCCTCCCAGTTGTATGAAAATTATCCTGTACTATAGCACTCATCAACAGCTTTCATTTGATATCCATATTGTATAACACATTCTAGGGGTACCCGGGTCCACGTTTTGGGCTATATCTCGAGACCCTAGCCTCCCAGTTGTATGAAAATTATCCTGTACTATAGCACTCATCAACAGTTTTCATTTGATATCCATATTGTATAAACACATTCTAGGGGTACCCGGGTCCACGTTTTGGGCTATATCTCGAGACCCTAGCCTCCCAGTTGTATGAAAATTATCCTGTACTATAGCACTCATCAACAGCTTTCATTTGATATCCATATTGTATAACACATTCTAGGGGTACCCGGGTCCACGTTTTGGGCTATATCTCGAGACCCTAGCCTCTCAGTTGTATGAAAATTATCCTGTACTATAGCACTCATCACAGCTTTCATTTGATATCCATATTGTATAAACACATTCTAGGGGTACCCGGGTCCACGTTTTGGGCTATATCTCGAGACCCTAGCCTCCCAGTTGTATGAAAATTATCCTGTACTATAGCACTCATCAACAGCTTTCATTTGATATCCATATTGTATAAACACATTCTAGGGGTACCCGGGTCCACGTTTTGGGCTATATCTCGAGACCCTAGCCTCCCAGTTGTATGAAAATTATCCTGTACTATAGCACTCATCAACAGCTTTCATTTGATATCCATATTGTATAAACACATTCTAGGGGTATCCGGGTCCACGTTTTGGCCTATATCTCGAGACCCTAGCCTCCCAGTTGTATGAAAATTATCCTGTACTATAGCACTCATCGACAGCTTTCATTTGATATCCATATTGTATAAACACATTCTAGGGGTACCTGGGTCCACGTTTTGGGCTATATCTCGAGACCCTAGCCTCCCAGTTGTATGAAAATTATTCTGTACTATAGCACTCATCACAGCTTTCATTTGATATCCATATTGTATAAACACATTCTAGGGGTACCCGGGTCCACGTTTTGGGCTATATCTCGAGACCCTAGCCTCCCAGTTGTATGAAAATTATCCTGTACTATAGCACTCATCAACAGCTTTCATTTGATATCCATATTGTATAAACACATTCTAGGGGTACCCGGGTCCACGTTTTGATCTCAAGACCCTAGACACGTAGCGAAAAAAAGGTAGACGTTGGCCGATTCTCAGACCTACCCAATATGCTCACAAAATTTCATGAGAATCGGTTCAGCCGTTTCGGAGGAGTTCAGCCTCTAAAACCGTGACAGAAGAATTTTATATATTAGATAGGAACACCAAGCAAAACCAAGTTTTTCTTCTCCTGAGCGTCTTCTGCAGGATTCTGGTTTTGATAGCAATACTTTCTGAGCTAGAATGTTTTTAGTCTTTGTCTAAGATGACATTTTATTCATTGAACCATAAATCTTTCGGCGGACCTTTATCTCGACTACTCAAATGGACGTCGTATCTTCTCTCGCCAACGTCCAAGATTTGAAGGCAGAAATCAGGCCGGCTATGATGATAGACCTATGAAGCGTGATTTTTGTGCGTTGAGAGCGGACTTTGCTCATCAATGGCCTACTCATTGAGTAGGATTCAAGGCTAATTACCCTGCTTATGCTGGTTCCAAAAAAGAACTCTTCATAGTTTATATATACCAGCGATGATGTAGCTGCAGAAGGCGGTAATGCGTCGACTTTTTGTTTGATGTCAGCCAGTTTTTCATATCGCCATCAGTTAACTCGCTTGTTGCCTCTTAATCCAGGATAGATAAGGTTAATGATATCTGCCTTTGTCGGGATAATGACTGATGTGAAGATTGTACAGGGAGCAGTTGTCGGCACACAATAGTACGTCCTGTCAGGGATAAAGTGAAACCTGGTAAAAGGCTTGAGCGTCCGAAATCAGAAAGCCCATAGCTCATATCACGAAGTCTGACCAACGACCGGGTCGCGGCCGCCTTTCCTGCAATATCTACTGGAAAAATGGAGTTTTTCTAAAAGCGCCACTGATACCAACCAGAGCCATCCGCTGTACTGACACTAATATTTGGTGGTGCTCGTCGTGTCCAGTGCATTCCACCAGATCAGCACTTCATGTAGCAGAATCCGCTTGGCTACCATCTCATAAAGCCAGTGTACTACTATTGGCGGGAGCCCCCCCATCTCTTGCCGATAGCACCCCCATGCAGCAGTAGAAGACAACCGCGGCTTTCCTGGCAGTATCTTCCACATTGGGTCTCCAGGAAAGTTTCTCGTCCAAAACAATCCTAATAACCCTATCAGAAAGTACCAACGGCACCCCTCCACCGAGAAAGTTCTGAACACAGGCATCTTATTACCTCCTGGTAAAAAGAACAGTTTCGGTTTTCCCGGGTTGACCGCCAGTCAACATGACTCAGCCCACTTAGCCACAGTATACAAGTAGCCTTGTAGAACATCGCGGAGGATGCTCAGAAATTTGCACCTAACTACCACAACCAAGAGCAGAGGAGATAGAACACCTCCTTGCAGCGTGGCCCTGCCCCTACAACCCATTATGTCCATTCCAAACTCCGCTGCGACAGTTCTGCTTTACCTTTTTCTGTCGTACATATAAATTGGTTAGATGCTGTATTCTACACTTGACTCGCTTTTTAG
The DNA here is from genome assembly GCA_029619165.1 of Eurosta solidaginis. Classification (NCBI taxonomy): domain Eukaryota; kingdom Metazoa; phylum Arthropoda; class Insecta; order Diptera; family Tephritidae; genus Eurosta; species Eurosta solidaginis. The sequence goes on from JARSSU010047904.1 coordinate 17,067, forward strand.
ATAAAGGTGTCCGAGTTGCGATATACAAAATGAAATATGTACTTTGTGTGTACGCTAAAAAAAGTGCCACCAAAAAACGATAGGTTATGTTCTTTTCTATTATCATCCTGCATCCTGCACCTAGACTCGTTCTTTAGACCAGGGTTTCCGAGTAGGGACAAGTAAAAAATATGTAATATTTCTATACCGTGAAGAAAATTTCACGTTAAAACGATACATTCTTTTATATTATATTCTCGTTCTTTTCAGCCGTGCATAAATTGATTAAATACTTCATCTTAAGTCGTGACTCGCTTTTTAGACTAGGGTGCCCGAGTAGGAACAGAACCATATGAAGCTTGTATTTTTTCTGTTCCCTTTAAGAAAATTCAGGATTCTTCTTTTACTTTGACACCAGTACTAATTAATAAGCATTCATTCCCCGGAAAATGCTCTCAGCTGTAGAAATGTAACACTACCAAAGAACTAGAACTATTGCCTATGCAGACCTAATGAAACCGCATGAACACATTGCACATTAGACGCTTCGTTGGCAAAGTCACCAAGATGTCGTTCAACGTCTGAACGCTTCCATGACCATATTACCAAAAATGTTCGACATAGTGTTGACAACTCATCCCAAGTTTTCTTAAAGGCTGGCAAAAACACAATCGCATACTAACCGCATTCAGTCCAATTTAAGTAGCGCTTCCTAACAGCAATTTCCATCCCTCAGAAAACGCTAAATACATACACATACATGAGTAGCAATAAAAGTATGAGCAAACGGTAAAATAAATAGAAGCTATAAAAGCTGCCAAAAAATTACTATTATTATTCTCTTGGCATTTAGAAGGAGCAGTAGCGCCAAATAATAGCGCGTCCCCAAAACATGCGATGTGGAGCAAACTGCTAAAAAGAACCAATTAACATTCAGACAGCGCCAAGAAACACAACATGGTAAGTTAGTAACGAACTAGACAGTTTGGAGCCAACCAACATACCCCAACTTACTTCCATCCTGCCTGTCACATTTAATGCTTTTTGTATTGGGGTTTTGGTCGTTGTGTATAAATAGCACATAGTGTTATGTTTTGATTTAATGTATTTTATATAGAGCTTTGGGGATAATATAAAAGAAGCTGTGATTTTGTGTGTACAGAACCATGAGGATGAATATTTAGATACATAAACGCTTGCTGCGAATGAAAGATCCAAGAAAGTGTTTCTATCGGAACCCGCCTATGGAACCAGAGGAAGAGGGCGGCCCCCACTCCGCTGGAAGGACCAGGTGGAAAACGATTTAAACTCCCTTGGTGTGAGCAATTGGCACCGGTTGGCAGAGAGAAGGAGCGACTGGAGCGACTTGTTGGACGGCCATAACCGTTTAAAACGGTTAAGCGCCAATTAAGTAAGTAAGTAAAACGCTTGCTGCCCTGTAGGATAATATAATTGGTATGAACTAAATAATTAAATGATTGGAAATTACACAAGAGAATGAATTCTTCGCGAAACCATATACTGATATTGATTTCGGTCCTTCCTTAGAGTCCACTGACGCCGGCGCTTAGAAGAATCCCCCTATTGAATGGGGGCGAAGCATTGTAAAACAACAACAACCACCACACACTCAGTCTATGTAAGACGTTTTTCAACCTAGCCTACCCCTACCGCGACGCGATGTTCAATTGTGGTCGCAATCGCAACCAAGTGTACCTTCAAAGAGTGTCAGAGACCGATCAGTGGATTTGGATAGGTTGAAGTGGCTGTCGCGGAGGCACACATTGGGCAGTGTAGGAAGGTCCCATGTGATACCACAAACAAATTTAATAACCTCTTCTCTTCGAACCATTTCGAGACCAGGTTAAGGCTACCATAGGCTTCCAGTCGTACTCCACAGTCTGGCGTAGATATCCAGAAAGGGAGCTCCCAAGCAGCGCTGTCTGACACCACTTAACGTCGGGCAGCTGCACATGACGTGATCCACCGTTTCCTCCTCTTCGTAATCTTTACAACTCTTACAGCAGCGACGATAGAGAACTCCGAAGGTTGGAGTCGTTAAAAAAATTGTTCCCGAGACATTTGCGCTAGTAACAGAAGGAACTAGTTCCGGAACATGCCGAATTCAATCCATCGAAGTACTGCCCATATCCGTACCATTGTCATTACTTTCGGGAGGTGCTTTTGCGGTTAGAACAACAACAAGCGATCTCACAACTGACAGTCCAACACTACTAAAGAATAAATAAATGCTTGGCGCGATTTAACTCTGAGGATATTAAGGCCAAGATTTTTCACAATTTTGTTCGAGCTCCTTTTAATTTTCCCTACAAATTGGCGATACGGTTGTATTTTCACTGGGTTCCTGCCTAACCTAGTCTGTGGCTCGATACCACCATATAGTCTGGTCACCACTGCTCACTGCCCTGTTGGAAAGGATGCCAATGGCCACAGTGAAATCTGGGGCGGCAGCAAATGAGTATGCAATCTACTTTTCGAGTACACCTGTTTGTTATATAAACGTGGGCAAAAGAGAGGATGATTCCGGATAAAATCTAATTCGATTTGCAACTGGAGATTCCTACACGGACTGACCCTATTTTAGGTGCAGTTTCAAGATATATATGCGGAGCTTCCGAAAATACGTCGCCATCGATGAAACAGCAGTTAGTTTGAGGACTGCCCTGTTCTGTCTAACAGTTAAGGATAAGTATTGTCTTTGTCGCCCACTCCTTATGCGTACGCTTGATTCCTAGTGGAATAAAGAGCTATAGAAGTTGGGGTGACGATGCCAAAGCTCCACTACTCGCGGCATTTGTATCATGTCAGCGGGATAGTTTCAAACACGGTTATCGGGTAGGTAGAACTACACATCTTTAGGAACTTAATTTCCCTACACGGTATCCCTGTATCCAGGGATATTTTTCTACTTTCGTCTAAACACGTATTAGTTGCTTGTCGTGATTTCTACATATCATCCCACGAAAATGCTTACTCCTAACCCAGCCAGCATTTTTTGAAAATTTTGATCAAAAAATATTTAAATATCATACCCCAAGATGATTAAAAACGTTCAAATTTAAAAGCATTTTCTGTTCGAACATTAATGTATCGTCGGGAGAAAAATGTACCTTAAATGTGATTATTCTTGAATAATCATTTATGATTCCTATTTCGAAACACTTTTTATTCATATTTGATATCATTGTAAAATTGAGCTTTAATAGTTTTAGAGAAATATTTTACTGCTTTTCACAGTCATTTTCTGATCACATTCGTGAACATATTTCAATCGTTTTGGTTGAGATTTTTTAATCATTTTTGAATGCGATTATCATGCATTTATTCTTCATATCTCTTTCAAAATAAGCTACTAAATAGTAATCTTACTTCATCAGGGGAAGAAAGCATGCGGAAGTGAGCTATTTGAACCACAGGTACTCGCAAACAAACTTGACCGATATACAGCTGGACTACAACATCCAACATCAGCATTATCGTCTGCATCTTAAAATACGGATACGATACGGGATGTTGAAGCCGTATCCAGTTATGTCAAGATAGTTTCACTTACCTGGGGTTCAAATAACTCACAACCTATGTATTGTCCAATCATTATGTATTTTCTGGGAAGCTGAAGTGGAGAAATGGTTGGGGAAATCTTCGTTCACGAGCAGCATTACATTATTTTTATCTTGAAGAATATCTTTTGCATAAATAATAAAATTTTTATATATTTTTTCTTAGCTTCATGATTGAAAAAATATGTGTATGTGAAAAAAATAAAATTTTAATGAAAAGTAAAATTTCAACAAATATAAAATACTTGACTGAATATGAAATAATGAAATATATTCATAAAGATTCAGAAAGCTGAATGAAAAATGATTATAAATTTTTGATCACCTAACGTAAACACATTTGATTCAAATATGATTCCAAAATGTGATTGAAAAATGATTTTCGGTTTTTGATCATCAAGAGTATTCATATTTGATTATTTCTTTTGTTCAATTGTATGATAACTCATTATTTATTCAGAAAGAGTAATCAAATTGTATTGATATGTAGTGGAATTCAAATTTAATCACCAAAATGCTGAGTGGGAAATAACTACAATCTACAACTTCAACAATGCTGACAGTTAAATTAATTATAACTATTTTTTTCATAAGCTTCTAAGAAATTTCTTTCCACATGCTACAGGGTGAGGAAGGAGTGACATATGGGCGTCCTCGTCATCCGTAAGAGGATATGGCGCACTCATATGCTTGTCAGCGTGTGACACAAACAGCCACAGGATGGCCTCAACTTTCAGCATTGTTTTTGGTATTTCAAGAGAACGACACAAAGAGCATAAAAGTGGCAGGAAATGCATTGTAACGTATTTTAAATTAAATATTAAATTAGAGGACTTTCAGCGTGTAAATATCTTAGCTCACCGTATGGGGGAACGCAGTGAGTCACGCGTAACTATATGGTTGAGTTGAAACGAGAGTAGTTAGGCACGCATTCAGGGAGACGACATAAACCAATCAGAAAAGCAAAGTTTAGTAATTTGGACAGTGAAAAAAAAGAGAAAGGAAGTAAAAGGGGAAAAACTTAGAGGGGAACAGAAAAGGTAAGGTTGAAGTAAAAGTAAAAGTAAAATTAAAAGTAAAAGTAAAAGTAAAAGTGAAAGTAAAAGTAAAAGTAAAGTAAAAGTAAAAGTAAAAGTAACAGTAAAAGAAAAGTAAAAGTAAAAGTAAAAGTAAAAGTAAAAGTAAAAGTAAAGTAAAAGTAAAAGTAAAAGTAAAGTAAGAGTAAAAGTAAAGTAAAGTAAAGTAAAAGTAAAAGTAGAAGTAAAAGTAAAAGATGAAATATCACATATCAGCCATAGGCACACTTTACTATGGTCGAAATTCTCCAAATCCTATGTAAAAAATTATTGCGCGATAACCTTAGAAAGAGATTTTAGGCCGAGCCTCTCTTCCAATTTGCGTCGTGCTCTTTTTCATTATTGGCGGGGCGGGACCTACTTGTTTTTAATGCCGACTCCGAACGGCGGATTCTGATTGAAAAAACTTGTTTCTAAAATGTTGATGTTGCTTTGCCCGGGCCTGAACCAAGGATCTTCGGGTGGTAGGCGGCACACGCTACTACCACACCACGGCGTACACACCCTATACCTACATTTATTTCACTTTTTTTCGCACATTATCAATTCTACAATTCACCTATCCCGCATACAAAAATCGCAAACTCATTTCCTTTATCTCATTTACAACAATTCTTGTCGCATAATTGCGTGATATTGCGGAATTCGTAGACCGAACACAAAAGTGAGAAAAGCTGATAACAATAACAAAGAACCTTTTTCTCACATCACGCGCACGAAAAATTGTCAAATCATATGCCGTCGTATATATGAAGGTTTGAATGAGGAAAGCCAAAAAGAATGAAAAATTCCAATGAAATTAAACCAAAATAAAGGGATGTTTTAATAATATGCCCAAAAATTACAGAAATGATAAGGAAAGCTACCTAAACAGTTACAACAAAACAGAATTACGGCAGCCATACCATTATATAAACAAACTCATATGAAGGGGCATTTCCATGAATATGACTTTGAGGATTTTCTTACTTGACTAAAGTAACAAAAGTATGAGAGATGTGAAAATTATTGAAATATGTTGAGAATTCTAATTCCTATATCGATAAACTTAGGATACTCTTGTGGCCTAAGATTTAAATTTGGTTAAATTAGGTATAGCAGATCCCAAGCACCCTAGCGAATTTGATGATTACTTCATAGTAATCATAATCCAAAAACATTATGAGAAAGTTGCCCATATCCACTTCAAATGCTAACTTCCTGTATGCTGTAGAAATTTTAGCGTTACCAGATCGCTATCGCCTATGTTAAAGGCCCTAATAGCTGGAGCCTTGAGCTGGCGAGCGCAAGGCAAGAACACAGAACGTACTCAACCGTTTCTTCTTGCAGTTCGCACTTTCTACATCTGCTGTGTCCAGTTAGTACGTCCATCGTAGGCCTTAAGTCTTCCCTCTTCGAAATTATGAGCCACTTTGTGAGTTTAATATTGTAGGGTTTACACATGAATCTTAGAAATTCTGCAGCCCCGCGGTTTTGTCTGCGCCTTTCCTACTTGATGGATCACTTGCAACTACTGTCTATATTTAAAAATTTCATTGAATTAGATATCAACGATTATTATTTTATGTTGCTTTTGCATTTTTTGAGTAGGGTTGCCAGCTCAAGTTAACCTTAGATTTCTATATATTGTGACGAATATTAGTGGCACTAAGTGATACTCACATCACTAGTCTGATGCTAAGTAAATGAAGCCACAACAACAATAAAGCAGGCAGTCACTTGTATCTACATAAACGAATCCATTATTATGTCTACACATATATACGTACACGCAGCGGAGAAAGACGCACAAACACATGCATACATCTTATCTGAGATGCTCCCAAAAGTAGGCAATTACCTGTGGAAGTATCACTCACATATACACGCGCATATCAGAAGCTATAACGTGCATCTGTAGTTATGTTATAGCTGGTAATTTTATAGCTGGTAGCAAATTCTAGAAAGAGGAACGCCTAGAAATATGTCAACGAGGAAACGAAAAAATATAAAATCAGCAGCAGCTGAGGCGCAACGAATCAATTCGATTTAAGCACGCTATCTGTCGAGTAGTAGAAGTCTTATTGTAAAGTACTTTAATAAAGGCCATTTTGCATTATTGAATAGTGGAGTTATTTATTCAACAGTTTAGTGATTCTAACGTTAGCAGAAGATTTGGAATAAGCGGATTTGGATTTTACTCAAAACTTATTTTGAATGTAGTACAGTGTTATTAATACTATATCTACTAGTCATCTAACAAGCTCAAGGTAACAGTTAAGTGCATAGTACTGTCAACAAAAAATAGATAATTGGAAATTATTTTGCATGCATTTACATTACATGTATTTCACAATCGACTGATTATATCAATATTTAAGTAAACATGTTAGAAAATAGAAAAAAAGTAATTTTTATGTTCACTAAATACAATTTTTTTTCGTATTAATTACGTCACTAGAATAGCTCTTCAAAAGAGCTGGTATCTCGTACAAAACTTACTTATCACTGCTTCTGTATTAACTAACGAAACCCATGAAGACGCCGACAGGAGTTGACGTTCTCATAGAGCATGTTTTCGAAAAGGGTATTGAATTGTTGTTGTCTTAACTTTTCTACCAATAGAGGACGCTCGCGTTTTGTATTCTCTAAGTATTTTCCAAACCTTGTACCGTACTGTCACACATTTCTTTGGCAATGAAGCAACTCATCAACTCTTATGTCATATACATAAGGTTTTCAGTGTTCTTTTGCAAATCGGTTACAAAAGAATGCATCTAATATATGTTTAGAAACGGTGATGGTTACTAGGACATGTTTCACTTCTTCATCAACTAGCTTCTCGGGACCTGAGTATTGAACTCGAAATCTCCAACATTCATACTCAATACTAGTTTAACGACAGAGGCCTTTAACAACTCAGTCATATGAATGCCCCGTTGCTCAGCGGAAGTACTGCTTATAAAAGACAGCTATAAACCCAATATTACTAAGTTTTTGGAGCGCACCTATAATTATTCCTCATAATTAGGATTAAGAAGCGTATAGAATTAGTATGTAGCTTAATGGTGAAAAAAGGAATAGCAACAAAAACGCAATACCTAGAGACCAATTGCAAAGCGAGCAGCGGGGCATTCATATGGTTGAGTGGTTAAAGGCCTGCCTTAACGCTAGTATAAAGTATGAATGTTGGAGATTTCGAGTTTAATACTCAGCTCCCGAGAAGCTAGGTGATGAAGAAGTGAAATTCAGAAACATTTCCTAGTAATCATCACCGTTTGTAAACTTTGCAATTTTTTTCTAATATCAATAAAAAAAACCATTGTATAAAGCAATATGAGCATGTCTCGCTAATTGAATATTAATATATGTTTAGATAAAAATTATAATTTAAAGTGACATGGGGAAATACTTGTTTTTAACTATAGGATAATGTGCAACGAAGCAAAAGAGTAAAAAAATCGATGAGAAATAGTAAAAACAAAAAACAAACAAAAAATAATAATTAAATAATAATATAAAATAATACAACGAATGAACTTTCCAATAAATAACTGCGTAAAAATGCAACTTTACGAGCGATGATGGGGAAAAACATTGTCAAGCGAGTTAGGGAAATACAGGTTTTATCTTTCAAAGTACTTTTAATGTTAATTGACGTTTTATTATTTAGCAATTTGCAAAGTAAATATATATAATACGGCTATGTAAGTCGATTTATCATGATGATATATCAAGGCGACATGCGGTGGCAGTTCAATTCATCAACAAAACAAGTAAGGAAGGCTAAGTTCTGGTGTAACCGAACATTACATACTCAGCTGCCAAATTACAGCTTGTAAAACTTTTAAATAACTTTTTTTTTAAGCGGACGGTGCCAAGCCCATTGTTCAAAATTTTACAAATTTTCTATTCTGCGTCATAAGTTCAACCCACCTACCAAGTTTCATCGCCTTATTCGCCTTGAGTAATGAATTATCGTACTTTTTCGGTTTTTCGAAATTTTCGATATCAAAAAGTAGGCGTGGTTATAGTCCGTTTTCGTTCATTTCAAATAGCGATCTGAGATGAGTGCCCAGGAACTTACATACCAAATTTCATTAAGACACCTCAAAATTTACTCCAGTTATCGTATTAACGGACAGACGGACGAACATGGCTAAATGAATTTCTTTTTTCGCCCAGAGCATTTTAATATATAAAAGTCTATATCTATCTCGATTAGTTTATGCCGTTACGGGATACCGTTATGCGAACAAAATTAATATACCCTGTGAGCTCTGCTCAGCTGAGTATAAAAACACGATTACAAGGAATTGATATTCATGTTAGACCAGTCAATTCGAATTAAACTAGTATTGCCGCTCTAAGCAGAAATGGGAGCTAGCAAAGGCGCTATGTTTTTGTGACCGGAAATTTTTTTCAAAATGCGCTATTTTGAAGTTCTCTCTAGGAATTTCGGTCTTCTTTAGGTCCCAAAAATTCCGGGTTTTTGTACTTTAATTCCGGTATTGTTGAAAATAGCATTTCATTATCCATTTAAATAATTTAAAACTTGTTCCACAAATACCCCCTTTTTAGAGCATTTTTAGAGGGGGACAAAAAATTTGAAGGCACGATTTTGTTATTGGTTTCTATGGGTTTTTATTGCACATAACCTTAATCTGAAGTCAGATTTTCCCAATTGGAGTTAAATTTTAGAATTCGGGCAATTGTTTTTTTCTGCTACATAGCAAATAATGAAAATAAATTTCTTAACCAGAAACAGGACTATACTTTCTCGAGGGTTTCGTACGTGGTGAATCCGAATCTGAGTCAAAACAGTGCCGGTACTTTATGTTTTTGACATATTTGAACGTAGAAGAGCAAAAAACACCTTTTAGTTAGATACTGTAACGAATTTACATGCAAATTCTCTTATTTGCCCTTTTGCTAAGTTCGTATCACTAAACTGTTGAATAATAACTCCAATATTGAATAATGGAAAAATGGCCTTTATTAAAGTACTTCATAATAACACTTATACTTTGGCAACTAGCTGGCTTAACAACCAAACTGATTGATAGTTCAAATGAACGCTACTATTGCCCGCCAGATTGCGTGCTTAATCAATAACTGCTTGATAGCTCAAATCAAACTGAATTCCAGCGCCTCTACATTTGCTGCCTTTTATACTCTCTGATTTCAACGTTCGCATCTTCTAGGCGCTTCCATTTCCAGAATATTCTAGTCCATCAGCTCTCAAACTTCTCATCTGTAACTGCAATTGCACGATTTTTATAGATTCTCTCATGGCATACTTTCAGGTGTATCTCAGATATATACATGTGTTTGTGCATTGACTCTCCGCTGCTCGTATACGTACATGGTACATATGTGTAGACGCAATTATTGTTTCGTTTATGTAGATACATAATGATTGAATATTGATGTGAATTCACGTCACTGCTTAGCATCGGCCTAGAGATAGCAGCACGCCTTAGTTTTGCTAATATTCGTAACAACACATTGAGGTCGTGCCACTTCTAGTTTTTTTTACGGTTATTATTTCTCACGCGGCCGCCGTGGTGTGATGATAGCATGCTGCGCCTCCCTACACCGGGTTCACGCCCCGGGCAAAGCAACTTCAACATTTTAGAAACAAGTTTTTTCATTAGAAGAAAATTTGTCTAAGCGGAGTCACCGCTAGGCAGTGTTTGGCAAGCACTCCGAGTGTATTTCTGCCATGAAAAGCTCTCAGTGAAAACTTATTTGCCTGGCAGATGCCGTTCTAAGTCGGCACAAAACAAGTAGGTCCCGTCCCGCCAATTTGTAGGAAAAATTAAAAAGGAGCACGACGGAAATTGGAAGAGAAGCTCGGCCTAAAATCTCTTCGAAGGTTATCGCGCCTTACATTTCTTTTATTTATCACTCCTATTTTTTAAAATCGTGCGAAATCGTCTAATAAATTTACTGAGTTTGGAAAATTCGTTAAAGTGTTGCCATTTTTATCAAAAATTATAAAGGAATATATACAGGCTAAATTTCGGGACAAATCCGGAAGACTGGAATCCTGAACTCTCAGATCACAGAGATCCCGGGAGGCAAAAAATTCAGAAAATCTTCAACCCTAGTTCTATTACAATATTTTTTACGTTTTATTCTTAAATAATTTAACTAAAAATTTCGACTTTTAGATTTATCGATAAACCAACATAACCAACTGAGAACATTATGCTGATATCTATAGAATGTTCAGAAAGACTAAAATAGTGGACATATATGCTTTTGAAATTCATTTTTATAATGGAACTCTGTGAAAAAATACAACTTTCTTTGCGTTTTCTCAACAAAATTTAATTTTAATTACATCTGTTTAAAATAAAACGTGCGATGTGGTTTAAATAAGAAAGAATTCAAGTTGCGGATGTAATCGAACATTGTACATACATATATACAACTGTATTATTTGTCGAGTTCTTCATTTCGCTCCAATATTAAGTAATTTTTCTTTTTGCTCAGAAACTTTTGTTTTATACGTACTATCCCTGTGAGGATAAAAGATTGTGAGCAAAAAGAAAAAAAAATCAAAACACAACTATTATTTTTTGAGCGAAATAAGAAAATTTTAAATAACTGGTATTTTAGGAACGCAATAAAAAACTCAAAAAATAACTTTTATTTTACGAGCGAAATAAAAAGCTTTAAAAATAAATGTTACTATCCAATTCCCAATTTCCAATTTAACCAATGTGACAATATAAGTCGTTATGTATAAAACAACTAGGCTTAAGAAATTTCTGTGTCCGTCAAAAATGTCTTCATGAATTTGCCTACATGAAATGTCTTAAATCATGAGCATTTCTAAAGTTTTAAAAGCAAAAATTGCTGTAGTATTGCATTATTTCCACTGCTAAATCGTCAAACATCTTAACTTGGCATCACTACCACTTACGCACTCTCATTACTATACACAGGCTCCTTCGTATAGGAGTGAAGTGACCTTACACTGATGGAAACGAAAAAGTTCTCTAAGGAGAAAAAAAATTTATTATTAAATACAATTAATTATTAAAATTATTAATTACTTCTATTGAATATGCTGTGGTAATGTCGAGTGATTCCAATCAGCATATTACAAGCATGCTAATCCGGACGAGTCTGGGAGCTATTATTTTCAGGGAGGTTGGAAAGGACTTGTTTTCAATCAAAGTGCTCCCAGTATAAGATAACAATATTTGGAGCATATATTTTCAATTAAATTGGTATTTTATGCTGCCGGAATGTATGACTATCCGATCAACACAGCTAAACTGATTGGGATGTTGGAAAGAACGCGTTCCAGTCACCCCCAACTTTGATTAGTTCTATTCATATATGTATTATGTGTTCCAAATATGGACCAAATCGGACACAATACATTTTTTTTTAATATCTCGATCCTTGCGCCACCTAGCGGCGATTTTTTCACAGGCCGCTTTCTATTCATGTACGTATTATGTGTTCCAAATATGAGCCAAATCGGACCACAAATACGATTTGTTTGAATATCTCGATCCTTGCGCCACCTATCGGAGTTTTTTTTCTTTTTATTGCATTGTCATCGTGTTCTGAACTAAATTCGTGCCGGCCAGCCAACCAGCCAGCCAGCTGGCCGTCCTATCAAATCAAGCTAAATAAAACCGTTTAATAAAAAATGCTTAAATTTAATTATCTTTCTGATGCCGAGCTTTAAACATCTCATCAGACTTTCAACATGGCAGCACTAACACTACAGCGCTCATCATTACCATGCACCGGCCCTCCTTAATAACAACACTGCATTATATAAAAAAAAACCACACTTCACATAAAATAAAAATCAAAAACTTTTTCATTGCATCATAATATAATAATTTCGAAATTCATTTAATTTATCCACTGAGTGGTGAGTATGAGTGGCAAATGGTGAGTACTTCTTCATTTCATTTCATTTTCTATGACTTTCATATATGAAGGTTATGATTTGAATTGGCTTTTTGCATGAATGCGCATTGCCAAATGGAAATACGAGTACATGAAGGTAGTGCGATGAAATGAAAAAGTTTTTTTAGGGCATTCCACCGCCACTCCCCCCCGCCCTCTGTTAAATAATATCTATATAACATAGTTTTTAGTTTCTCTTTTTCGTTTCACTTTTGACTTTCCATTTGTTGGCGATTGTGAAAATTTTTTAATTGACCAATTAATATCGAAATTTTTTATTGTTAAAGAAATACTACAAGTTGCTATTTGAATGAGGTTGGCCAATATATTGAGATAAAAAGGAAATCTTTGAACGAATTCAAGTAGAGCATAAAAGTTCAAAGTGCATTGGAAAAGGCTTTTGTTGCCGGCTTCTTTTCAAAGTATTTCCATGATATTGATTCTGGTTATGCAGAATTGATAAAAAGAAATTTGTTTAATAAAATAGGTTTGTAAAGAGCGGATATAATGAACGTGCAATAAATTGGCTGGGATTTTAAGATGTGAGCTTTATTTTGCATTGATTACAGAAGATAATAATGTGGAAAAACGAATGGAAACCAATTAGCAGATTTAGAATCCATGATCAGACAAAGCTGTCCAACTTTGCCCTTAGTGAAATGGCGTTAAAAGTGTTGGAAAGGACGCGTTTTCCAATCCCCAGCATAAGGTAACAAAATTTGGTATTTTATGCTGCCGAATGTATGAGTCTTCGATCAACAAAGCTAAACATAGATTGGGATGTTGGAGAGAACATTTTTCCAGCTATACCCCAACTTTCTTTAGTAATGACGCATGGTATGCATGAAGAGTCCAATCAGCACAGCTCAACATATAATGGAAGTAGTTGTTGGAACGCTCTGGAATGACATGTGTGACCGATTTTCTTTTCCTTAGGGCGAATGCATTGTGTTTTACCGCTTCCGCTATTACCATTCCCTTTCCGCTCCGTGGTCGTCAACCGATTTGTAATTTGCTCCTGCTATGTAACAAGAGGCGGCCACGTGCTCCGCCTACCACACCGAAGATCCTGGGTTCACGCCCCGGGAAAAGCAACATCCAAATTTAAGAAACAAGTGCATCAGTGATTTGGCAAGCACTCTTAGTGTATTTCTGCCATGAAAAGCTTCTCAGTGAAAACTCAAACAAGAGTCCATGTTCATGATTTCTTGTCCTTACAAAAAATTAAAAAAATGTATCACGGAGCTTGCGAACACACATCCGGAATCATAATCTTCCAAATTTCTTTGGTTTAAAAACTACAACAAAAGTACAGACCCTGTTCTCGTATTTTTAATTCTTTCTCAACTCCGCTCAAAATAAAGAAAAAAGTACCTCATTGAATCGAATTCAATTATGTTTTTGATAAATATAATAGCTGGGGATTGTATAGACAGGAGGTTGTCTTTCAAACCCACTTAAGTAAGCCAATGAAAAGCAAGCAAAACCAGAGGACGAAAGCATCACACGGCGCCAAAAACTCACGTTAGGAGCATGAGAGATAAGAGAACAAAACTGGCAGCTCATGTGGAATACCTCGACCAAGGGAAGCTGGGACACACCAATGTATCCCACACAGTTTCTAAGTGGCCATGGATGCTTCAAGAAATATCAGCACCAATTCAATCACGAGCCCAATACATATGCGATCACTGTGGCGACGATGAAGTAGAAGATGTTTTTCGAGTGTGCTAGATTTTATAGCTCAATATGCAACTACGCAGCATTTTTGGAGAGGATTACACTCCTGAAACATTTGTTGGATGCAAGCTACAAAGCAATGCAAAATTATCCACGGCATGCGATGTAATAGCCGAAACATTAAAGTGGCTACGAAGTCTGGAGAGGCTTCAGCGAGCATTACACAGTCCAGTTTTGCAGATGGAAAACAAACTGCAAAGGTGGAGGAACACGTATTGGATACAAGGCTTCTGTATAATTAGCGGTGTCAGATAAAATAGGACAAAGCTGAATATTGGCAGATAATAGCAAACCAAGCGACGGATTGGTGGCAATGCTTCTCCAACCGTTTGGCCTTAGAGGAAGCAATAAAGCACGGATTGGAGCAAAGGCCTCTCAACCGTGTGATCAGAGGCAGTTTAGAAACACTCGCGAAAGGTAAAGGCGAATTGGAAAAAGGCCTCTCCAACCGTAGAAATAGCGACGTAAAGTCTAGACACGGTAGTTCTATAATGCAAGAAGCCTTAAATAGAAGCCGTGCCACAAATATGCCATCAGCACACTGACTTTGGGGCTTTCGATGCTTCCTCCTCGTACAAAAGCTCTCTTCCTTCACTGTGCACACAGCAGTCACCAATCATCAATCAATCTTCGCACCATAAAAATTAGTCCTAAACAGCACTTAACATTGGCCACATTCATTTTGTAGTTTCACCTCCACTTTAGCTCATCACTTACCACTCGCTCACTGCTTTGCTTTGACCTTTTAACAAACATATGAAGTTAAGCTACAAAATTAATTACAACAAATAATTTGTATGTTGTCAAAATTTTTATTTTCGAATTTATTTTCACACATCAATTTGTCATTTGTACAAACAAACTATGGATAGAGCGCACAGCTGAGTGTCAGCATGTTTAAGTCTGTTAAGTTACGAATTAACTAAATATTTGACTTGTTGTAAACGAGAGCGGGAGAGTGAGTTGGGATAGAAATTAGAAATGATGTTGATTTGTATAGAAATGACAACAGCTGAGGAATTTCATCAGAATAGAAGTTTTGACCAAGCCGAGTGTAAGTATGTATGTAGGCGTAAATGCATACATTATCACTTTTGCATTAAAAGATTGTGAAAAAAGCATTGGAAGAAAAAACTTAAGTGGTTTTCCAGTAAACTAGAAGCGCATTAGAGGACGATATAGGCACCGTGGTGTGATGGTAGCGTGCTCCGCCTACCACGGGCAAAGCAACATCAAAATTTTAGAAATAGGTTTTTCAATTAGAAGAAAATTTTTCTAAGCGGGGTCGCCCTCGGCAGTGTTTGGCAAGCGCTCCGGATGTATTTCTGCCATGAAAAGCTCTCAGTGAAATCTCATCTGGCTTGCAGATGCGTTCGGAGTCGGCATAAAACATGTAGGTCCCGTCCGGCCATTTGTAGGGAAAATCAAGAGCAGCACGACGCAAATTGGAAGAGAAGCTCGGCCTTAGATCTCTTCGGAGGTTATCGCGCCTTATATTTATTTATTTTTTATAGGCACAACAAGGAGAAGCAATCCTAAAGCAAAGGAGAAATAGAGAAGGAAAGGGCAAAGAGAAGAAGGAAGGTCGTGAACTGAAAAGAAAAGAAAAGAAAAGAAAAGAAAAGAAAAGAAAGAAAGAAAAGAAAGAAAGGAAAGAAAGTAAAAGAAAAAAAGATAAGAAAAGAAAACAAAGAAAAAAGAAAAGGGATTTACAGAAAACAAATATATGAAGGAAGGGACGAGAACGAAGAAGACGATGAGGACGAAGGAAAATAAAAATTAAAGGAAGGAACTAATAAATTTAGTTAAATAACCAAATAAATGCGAACAAATGCTCAGAGCATTTGTTTTACATAAGAAGGCGACCTGACCTATATTTACTTCCTTTATATTAGGGCGGTGGAATGTTTGTCGCTTTTCATACAAATCTTGCAATCGATTTTTAAGTAATTTCTCATTGAGCTACAAACGTGAAACTTTACACATAGGTTTGAACACCGTGACAATGCAACAAAGGGGAAAAATCCGTTAGTGGCGCACGGATCGAAATAATTAGATAAGGAATTTAAAAATTTTTAAACCAGCTTTTAAGTAACTTCTCGATGAGGTAGAGACTGGAAATTTCAAACTTAATTCAGAGGTCCATGACAGCCGATGACACAATACACAAGTTTCGCTAGGGGCGCATGGACTTAGATATATAGAATAAAATAATTTAGAAAAAAAATTTTAAGTTAAACGGTTTTATTGAAAACAATAATACATGCGGCCACCGTGGTGTGATGGTAGCGTGCTCTCGCCTATCACACCGTATTCCCTGGTTCAACTCCCGGGCAAAGCAACATCAAAATTTTAGAAATAAGATTTTTCAATTAGAGAAAATTTTTCTAAGCGGGGTCGCCCCTCGGCAGTGTTGGCAAGCGCTCCGATTGTATTTCTCCATGAAAAGCTCTCAGTGAAAACTCTTGCCTTGCAGATCCGTTCGGAGTCGGCATAAAACATGTAGGTCCCGTCCGGCCATTTGTAGGAAAATCAAGAGGAGCACACGCAATGAAAGAAAGTCGCCTAGATTCTCTTCGGGAGTTTATCGCGCCGTACATTTACATGACGTACATGCGGTAATATATACTATAAACAAGCTAGTCCTAGGTACTAGTCATCACACTCTCATCAATGCTAGGGCGTGTGATCAGACACTTAAATATAAAGCATCGGACGCGTGATAATTTATATTGATAGTCATATACTAGAGACCAACTGAATCATGTCAATAAATAACATCATAAATAACGTTAGATACACTCCTTATATAAATGCACAAAATCAGCCGAACAAAATTCTCCTTATATACACGACATATTCTTGCTAAACTGTGATTTTTAATTTTGACATAGAAACTTTGTCAAAATCTTTATAGAGTATAAAAGTATATAAAAGGGAGCCCACATTACTTGGATTGTGAAGTTGCTAGGAAGTACGATATTGTTAGTCAATCATTGGCGCTCCACTTTTATAGGAGGTTTTAATTCTCATAATATTTATACCAATTCCTATGTAAAATATTACATCGTAACTCAAGTTTAGTCAAGAATATGTCTTTATATGAATAGGAGACGTTTTCGCTGATGTTTTGTGTCCAGTTATACTAAAGGAAGTGCTTAATTTTTTTATTTTATTTTTATTTACTGTGCGGC
Organism: Eurosta solidaginis; assembly: GCA_029619165.1. NCBI lineage: Eukaryota > Metazoa > Arthropoda > Insecta > Diptera > Tephritidae > Eurosta > Eurosta solidaginis. The sequence continues at coordinate 34,560 of JARSSU010047904.1, forward strand.
GATGGTTACTTCCGTGATGATGAAAGTATAGCCAAAGTACGCCACATTTATTAATTTTTATACCTTTCAGAACATGAAATGGTATATTAACTTTGTCCGATTTTGTAACGTTGAGAAATATAGAAGATAGACTCACCATTAAGTATACCGAATTGATCAGGGCGACGAACTGAGTTGATATAGCCATGTCCGTCGTCTGTTTGAACGCAAACTAGTCCCTCATTTTGAGATATCCATGAAATTGGCACAGATGTATTTTTGTGTTATATTAGACATTTGTCGGATCCGGTAGAATCGGACCACTATAACATATATATCTCCCAATACACCGATCGTCAGATAAGACGATTTAGAAAGTATAAACGTGAAACTCGGTGATATATATTCTAATATATCATAGAAGATATCCTGAAAAATCACTTTGATCGAGATATATATAGTATATATCCCCTACAACCGATCGTTCAGATAGAAGATTTTTGGCAATTTCTCCCTTAATTTAGAAAGTATAAACGTGAAACTGGTGATATATATTTTAATATATCATAGAACTTTTTTCTGAATAAATGCACTTTGATCGGAGCTATATATAGTATATATCCCATACAACCGATCGTTCAGATAGAAAGATTTTTGGCAATTGCTACCTTAACTTCCAATATAAAAACGTTAAACTTGGTGATATTTATTCTAATATATCATAGAAAGATTTTCCTGAAAAAATCACTTTGATCGGAGCTATATGTATATAGTATTACCTATCCCATACACGATCGTTCAGATAGAAAGATTTTTGGCCATTTCTACCTTAACTTCCAATATAAAAACGTTAACTTGGTGATATTTATTCTAATATATCCATAGAGATTTCCTGTAAAAATCATTTCGATCGGAGCTATATATAATATATATCCCATCCGTCGATCAGATAAGGGGTTTTTGCCATTTTTTTATATTTATCTTAAAATCGTTTAGATATGTACATCTGTTCACTATATATTTCTTATCTTATACAGCGCATTATTTGGGATTACAATGGGATAAGATATCTTGTTCAGCCCCATTCATGAAGGCATGAAAGTCTTCGGCACAGCGAAGACAGTCCGTCCTTTACTCGTTTATACTCAGTTTGAGCAGATAGCTCACACAGAGTATATTAACTTGATTGGATAACGTTGGTTGTACAGGTATAAAGGAATCGAGATAGATATAGACTTCCATATATCAAAATCATCAGTATCGAAAAAAAATGTGATTAAGCCATGTCCGTCCGTAACACGATAACTGAGTAAATATTGAGGTATCTTCATGAAATTTGTATGTAGTTCCTGGCACTCATCTCAGATCGCTATTTAAAAGAACGATATCGGACTATAACCACGCCAACTTTTCGATATCGAAATTTCGAAAAAATCGAAAAAGTGCGAGTAATCATTACCAAAGACAGATAAGCGCAGAAACTTGGTAGGTGAGTTGAGCTTATGACGCAGAATAGAAATTAGTAAAGTTTGTGACATGGAGTTGGCACCGCCCACTTTAAAAGAAGGTAATTTAGAAGTTTTGCAAGCTGTAATTTGAAGATATCATGATGACATTTGGCAGGAACGTTACTCTATTACTATAGTATTCTTAATAAAATTTGCAAAATCGGAGAACGACCACGCCCACTTTAAAAAAAATTTTTTAAGTCAAATTAGTTAATATCTTTACAGTATATAAGTAAATTATTACATCAACTCAATATGATATGGTGCAACAAAATACAAAAATAAAAGAAAATTTCAAAATGGGCTGTGGCTTTTTCATTTAATTTGTCTAGGATACTTTTAATGCCATAAGTCGACAAAATTTACCAATCCTTGTGAAATTTCGTAGGGGCTTAGATTCTAGGACTGATAACTGTTTTTCTGTGAAAAAGGCGACATCGGTTGCAAGCCCACGCCAGTTTTTATACACAGTCGACTATCTGTCCTTCCGCTCGGCCGTTAACACGATGACTTGAGCAAACTCATATATCTTTTACTAAACCCAGTTTACGTATATCTGAACTCACTTTGTATTGGTATAAAAAATGGCCGAAATCCGACTATGACCACGCCCACTGTTTTCGATATCGAAAATTACGAAAAATGAAATAATGCCATAATTCTATACCAAATACGAAAAAGGTATGAAACATGCTAATTGATTGGTTTATTGACGCAAAATATAACTTTGGAAAAAACTTTGTAAAATGGGTGTGACACCTTCCATAGTAAGTAGAAGAAAATGAAAAGTTCTGCAGGGCGAAATCAAAAGCCTTGGAATCTTGCATCGTTTGGATTACATACAAATATTCGTGGTATTACATATATAAATAATTTAGCGGTACCCGACAGATGATGTTCTGGGTCACCCTGGTCCACATTTTGGTCGATATCTCGAAAACGCCTTCACATATACAACTACCACCACTCCCTTTTAAAACTCTCAATACCTTTATTTGATACCCATATCGTACAAACACATTATAGAGTCACCCTGGTCCCCCTTTATGGCGATATCTGGAAAAGGCGTCCACCTATAGACAAGGCCCACTCCCTTTTAAATACTCATTATCACCTTCGTTTATACCCATATTGTACAAACGCATTCTAGAGTCACCCCTGGTCCACCTTTATAACGATATCTCGAAAAGGCGTCCACCTATAGAACTAAGGCCCACTCCCTTTTAAAATAGTCATTAACACTTTCATTTGATACCCATATCGTACAAACAAATTCTAGAGTCAGCCCTGGTCCACCTTTATGGCGATATCCCTAATGGCGTCCACCTATAGAACTATGGCCCACTCCCTCTTAAATACTTTTAATACCTTTCATTTGATACAAATGTCATACGAACACATTCCAGGGTTACCCTAGGTTCATTTTCCTACATGGTGATTTTCCCTTATTTTGTCTCCATAGCTCTCAACTGAGTATGTAATGTTCGGTTACACCCGAACTTAGCCTTCCTTACTTGTTTTTATTGATGCGAAACTTTCGCTCAACTGTGAAGGAGGGTAAAAGACCCACTTGGCACGACTTGTCCCCGTGAAGTGTTTTCATTAACATACCTGGGGAAGTGAGAGGTAGGATTAGGTCACTAGATACATGAAGCGGTCGCCGTGGTGTGGTGGTAGCTTAGGTAGAATAAAGTACTTTTTAAGCGAGTCGCCCTCGGCAGTGGTTTGGCAAACACTACGAATGTATTTCTGTCATAACAAGAAAGGAAGGCTAAGTTCGGGTGTAACCGAACATTACATACTCAGTTGAGAGCTATGGAGACAAAATAAGGGAAAATCACCATGTAGGAAAATGAACCTAGGGTAACCCTGGAATGTGTTCGTATGACATTTGTATCAAATGGTAGGTATTAAAAAGTATTTTAAGAGGGAGTGGGCCATAGTTCTATAGGTGGACGCCATTTAGGGACATCGCCATAAAGGTGGACCAGGGCTGACTCTAGAATTTGTTTGTACGATATGGGTATCAAATGAAAGGTGTTACTGAGCATTTTAAGAGGGAATGGGCTTTAGTTCTATAGGTGAACGCCTTTTCGAGAAATCGCCATAAAGGTGGACCAGGGGTGACTCTAGAATATGTTTGTACGATATGGGTATCAAATGAAAGCTGTTAATGAGTATTTGAAAAGGAGTGATCCTTAGTTCCATAGGTGGACGCCGTTTCGAGATATCGCCATAAAGGTGGACCAGGGCTGACTCTAGAATTTGTTTGTACGATATGGGTATCAAATGAAAGGTGTTACTGAGCATTTTAAGAGGGAATGGGCTTTAGTTCTATAGGTGAACGCCTTTTCGAGAAATCGCCATAAAGGTGGACCAGGGGTGACTCTAGAATATGTTTGTACGATATGGGTATCAAATGAAAGCTGTTAATGAGTATTTTGAAAAGGAGTGATCCTTAGTTCCATAGGTGGACGCCGTTTCGAGATATCGCCATTAAGGTGGACCAGGGGTGTCTCTAGAATGTGTTTGTACGATATGGGAATCAAATGAAAGGTGTTACTGAGTATTTTGAAAAGGAGTGATCCTTAGTTCCATAGGTGGACGCCGTTTCGAGATATCGCCATAAAGGTGGACCAGGGGTGACTCTAGAATATGTTTTGTACGATATGGGTATCAAATGAAAGTGTTAATGAGTATTTTGAAAAGGAGTGATCCTTAGTTCCATAGGTGGACGCCGTTTTCGAGATATCGCCATTAAGGTGGACCAGGGGTGTCTCTAGAATGTGTTTGTGCGATATGGGAATCAAATGAAAGGTGTTACTGAGCATTTTAAGAGGGAGTGGGCATTAGATATCGCCATTAAGGTGGACCAGGGGTGACTCTAGAATGTGTTTGTACGATATGGGTATCAAATGAAAGGTGGTAATGAGTATTTAAAAGGGATGAGCTTTAGTTCTATAGGTGACGCCTTTTCGAGGAAATCGCCATAAAGGTGGACCAGGGGTGACTCTAGATATGTTTGTACGATATGGGTATCAAATGAAAGCTGTTAATGAGTATTTTGAAAAGGAGTGATCCTTAGTTCCATAGGTGGACGCCGTTTCGAGATATCGCCATAAGGTGGTCAAGGGGTGTCTCTAGAATGTGTTTGTACGATATGGGAATCAAATGAAAGGGTGTTACTGAGCATTTTAAGAGGGAGTGGGCATTAGGTCTATAGGTGGACGCCTTTTCGAGATATCGCCATTAGGGTGGGCCAGGGGTGACTCTAGAATGTTTGTACGATATGGGTATCAAACGAAAGTGTTACTGAGCATTTTAAGAGGGAGTGGGCATTAGGTCTATAGGTGGACGTCTTTTCGAAATGTCGCCATTAGGGTGGGCCAGGGTGACTCTAGAATGTGTTTGTATGATATGGGTATCAAATGAAAGATGGTAATGAGTATTTTAAAAGGGACTAATCCTTAGTTCTATAGGTGGGCGCCTTTTCGAGATATCGCCATAAAGGTGGACCAAGGGTGACTCTAGAATGTTTGTACGATATGGGTATACAACGAAAGGTGTTACTGAGCATTTTAAGAGGGTGTGGGCATGAGGTCTATAGTGGACGCCTTTTCGAGATATCGTCATTAGGGTGGGCCAGGGGTGACTCTAGAATGTGTTTGTACGATATGGGTATCAAACGAAAGGTGTTACTGGCATTTTAAGAGGGAGTGGGCATTAGGTCTATAGGTGGACGCCTTTTCGAGATATCGCCATTAGGGTGGGCCAGGGGTGACTCTAGAATGTTTGTCCGATATGGGTATCAAACGAAAGGTGTTACTGAGCATTTAAGAGGGAGTGGGCATTAGGTCTATAGGTGGACGCCTTTTCGAGATATCGCCATTAGGGTGGGCCAGGGGTGACTCTAGAATGTGTTTGTACGATATGGGTATCAAATGAAAGGTGGTAATGAGTATTTTAAAAGGGAGTAATCCTTAGTTCTATAGGTGGACGCCTTTTCGAGATATCGCCATAAAGGTGGACCAAGGGTGACTCTAGAATGTTTGTACGATATGGGTATCAAACGAAAGGTGTTACTGAGCATTTTAAGAGGGAGTGGGCATTAGGTCTATAGGTGGACGCCTTTTCGAGATATCGCCATTAGGGTGGGCCAGGGTGACTCTAGAATGTGTTTGTACGATATGGGTATCAATGAAAGGTGGTAATGAGTATTTTAAAAGGGAGTAATCCTTAGTTCTATAGGTGGACGCCTTTTCGAGATATCGCCATAAAGGTGGACCAAGGGTGACTCTAGAATGTTTGTACGATATGGGTATCAAACGAAAGGTGTTACTGAGCATTTTAAGAGGGAGTGGGCATTAGGTCTATAGGTGGACGCCTTTTCGAGATATCGCCATTAGGGTGGGCCAGGGGTGACTCTAGAATGTTTGTACGATATGGGTTGTAACGAAGCTTTTTCGTGCCCCGTTGCTTCTTTGATATTTGCTGGGGTATACTCGCCGTGCCCAGGGTTCGTTTACAATAAATTTGTATTAAAGGGGCACCTTGCAAATCGATTTAATATAAAAAAACTTCACTCTCTTATTGGTTCTAAATTCTATAATATAAAATAAAACGTGTTTGTATACTTCATTTTCAATTTCACTTGGATTATCTTGCGGTATCCTTGATTGCGGTGGCGGGCCTTAGCGGTCCGGCCGTATTCCGTTAGCTGGGGTCCCGTTAGTATGTGGCGTCGGTGCCTTGACGCGCCTTATGACGGCGTCTCTCTCTGCTGCGGTGCCCTGTCGCGCCTTACGTCGGCGTCTACTTGTATTGCTGAGGCGATGCTCTGTCGCACGTGTTCGTAGACGGATCCCGTTAGTATGTGCGTCGGTGCCTTGACGCGCCTTACGTCGGCGTTTACTTGTATTACTCTGCTGTCGCCTTGCGTCGGCGTCTACCTCGTATTGCTGGGCGATACCCTGTCGCGCCCTACGTCGACGTTTTACTTGTATTGCTGAGGCGATGCTCTGTCGCGCCCTACGGTTGCGCCTACTTGTATTACTCTGTCGGTGTACCTCTGCTGCGCTCTGCCGCCGCGCTTGGCGCTGGCTTACCCGGGCTTGCGCATGCGTCGCCGCGTTGACGTGACCTCTGTCGGCGTACCTCTGTCTGCCGCGGTTCGCGCTGGCTTACCCTGGTTACGTTGTGCGTCGGCGGGCCTCTGCTCGCGCTTTGCTGCCGCGCTCTGCGCTGGTTTACGTGCGTTGACGCTCTGTAGCGGCCTTTGCCGGCGTATTTCTACTGACGGAGGTGAGCGGGTGTCACCTGTCGCGGTTGCGCGTTACTGTGGCGGGGCCTTTGGTCTTTGGGGTGATGCGTAGAGAAGGTCAACCGCAATCACCATTCCACGAGAAGGTCAACTGCAATAGGGATATACTTCGCTAGTAGCTCTGGTCACGACCACAGCTCCGTGCTGACTGACTGCTGTGCTGCTGTGTCGCTCCTTTTATGGCTGTTGTGTTTGGTGTTGCTAGCTCGAATGGTTGCGTTGCCATGGTCACCGTGTTGCTGTTGAATGTTGCGAGCGCTCGTTGTGTTGCTGAGATTGTTGGTTGGCCGTGTTGTGTTAAATGTTGCGACCGCTCGTTGTGTTGCTGAGACTGGTTGGTTGATCGTGTTGCTAGAGCCTTTTGTGGCCACTTTGTTGTGTTAATGTCGTGTCAAAATATCTGTTGTGGGGGTCGTTTTGTGTGGGCCAACTTAATGAGGATTTATTTGGTCCTCCACACTCCCCCCACTTCAGAAATTTAGCCCTCGGTGCCCAGTATTCGTATGCGGGCCCTGCCTTTTACCACCGTGACGGTGTATTCCCCGTGTGCGAAAACTTACGCGGGAGCGTCCTTTGCCTTCGGCGATGCGTCGGAAAATGTCTCGCACGCTTTGTGCAATTTTCGGGAATTGGTTTAGCGTTGGTCCATCCGCGTCGTGGGCCTCGATTATCACTCTTGGTGGCCTCTGTTTTGTTTTGTTGTGGCTCTGTTTCGGCGTCTGGTGCTACCGGTTCAGTGTTATCTTCCGGGATTGGTTGTTTGACTGTATAGGATTGTATGTGGTGGTTATGGTTTGCGTAGTCTTCGTTGACTCTCGACCGTCCCGTAGAAATCGGTTCAACATTTCCGTGCGCTTCTGGCTCGCCACTTCCTCGGTGAACGGCTGTCTG
>JARSSU010047905.1:0-17280 GCA_029619165.1 Eurosta solidaginis
CTCTGTGTAATCCTAATTGCTTTCGTGAAACTGTAAAACCGGCATTGTTTTGGTGCAGTCTGATGAAGACTTATAGATAACTGAGGAAGCCGACAAAATAGAAAACGTGAAATATGTTAATATTAAATGTGGTAGCGCTTCGGTTGCAGCGCTCGTCATTTAAAGCTCATTCAACTTTTTGAAATCCAAAAAGGAGCAAGATTTTGTATTTTTGTTATATCCAATACAAATATAATAATACAAACAATAAGGTAACTATCAAACAAAATGAACTAACGTATAAATTTATTTAATATGCGTAAAGTTTAAGAAAAGGGATAGGCGGAGTAAAAATAGAGATTTGAGGTATAGATATAGGTAGGAGTACATGATAGAAGCAGGTGGCTTTGTAACTATAATCTGAAACTTAATATGCAATATTTCAAATATTTGGTTTCCCACAACAACCGTACATACGGACTGGAGCTGCTGGGTTTTTTTCCTGAACAAGGGCTGTCATTGTATTTTAACCCTTTTAATTTACAACATCACTTTGCAGTTGTTGTTGTTGTTGTTGTAGCAGTGCTTTGCCACATCCAATAGGTGCGACCGATCAAAAATTGTCATCAATGTCATCTAACGGGAGTCCAAGAAAATTTGCTGTTTCAACAGGGGTGGACCATAGTGAGAGGGGTTGTTAGAGGCGTTGGTTCCACATTACACATTACACATGGTGTCATATGGGACACAGTAGTACCGCTCGTCACCCTCTTGCTTCTGGAATTAATGCTACAGCAATAACAACAAAACTTGCTAAAACTTTGTTTGTGTAAGGAACTGTGGCTCGTCAGAGTTTATCCAAGTATGTGTAAGCACATGATTCGCCTCACATATGTATGTGAGGTTGTCAATTGATTTGGAAATGCTTATTGTTATTAAGCTGTGCAATCTGTACATATGTATATATATATTGAGGAAGGTCTATTGTGGCCTTATATCGTTTAAAACGTCTCGCCCAAGCGCTCGCCCCGCAGAAACGTTCAGCGTAACGCTCTATCACGTACAAAAGCAAGCAAGCGTCACGAACCGTCACTCATCTTTGTTTATATAATGCTAAAATTTCAATCAGTTTCATTTAAAACCCATCCGCAATTTCAGACATAAATCGTAACTCACTATGCACTATGAAGAAAGAATTCTTAAAGACAAACAACAACAAATACCCGAAAATCGCAGTTGAGTAAAGCAACCTTCCCATGGAAACGCCTTGAACCTTCTGGGCCATACCGCCTCCCAACCCCTACTTTTATTTTTTTTTATTTAACTTGGGGTCGCCAGAGCCTGGGCTGCTAAAGAAATAGGATCCGCCACGGGTAGGTGAAGTTGACAATTGGTATGTATTAGAGGTTTACGCCGATCACTTATTCGGCGGTGGCGGCGCAGGCTCTATTATATACCGGCGCGGCGTGCGCGGCGGCGTACGCCGGTGTTCTTACTTTGAAAAGCTTGAATTTTCGATTTAAAAAAATAGTATTTATGAAAGGGTTTGTTTGTATGTATTTAAGGAAATCAACGTGTTGGCCATTTAGGAAAGATCCGAGGTTTTTGGCTCAAGATCTCGCAGACTGTTCAAACATTTTCAAAACCTAGCCCCGGTCTTTGGAATTGGTACTGCTGCGTCTGCTGAAAAGAAATAGAGATACATAAAATAGCCACACTTTTGTCTGAATATCCCGTGCAAAGCGTAGTTTCACCTAGGGCTAACTCCTAATAATCGTCGCGAACACAAATTCTTTAAATCATTTGTGGCTCCTTAGCGGCCACGCACAAAGTTGACTTACGGTTGCTATTAATGGTCTATAATACTCATGACTCTCGTGGCACAGAGCGCCTCCAGTTTTTTTGGCTGTTTTTAAGAGCTACAATTCCCGATGTGCGAACAGTAGCAATCCCGACCACCAGTCGCTACCAGGCCTTCTGATCCTCACATCATATGCCAGCACAGAAGCTATAGGACTGCGACTTCGAACTCATACCTTCGTCGACGTCATTTTCCTAGAAGCTCTAGGTGTAGCTCCGAAGACTTTCCAACGGATGCTTTTGCCGAGCTACAACAGAGAAACAAATTGAAACGTTAGGGAGTTCGCCCAAGGATGCCGTCATTGCGTAATGGGTGAAAATTCGTATAATCCTCGGCGCATCTACATAATTAAAATTTTACAAGGACCCTGGATAAAATTTTTAAAACTGTAGACCAGAGTTTGTAGACGTTTGTGTTCACATCATTGATTTCAATAGTCTTCGTTAAATCAAAACGATATTGTAACGAATTTACTTGCAAATCCTCTTATTTGCAACCTTCTGCTAAGTTCGAATCATTAAACTGTTGAATAAATGACTCCAATATTTAATAATGCAAAATTTCTTTTATTAAAGTACTTCACAATAAATAACTCTACTATTGCCCAACAGATAGCGTGCTTAATTGAAACTGACTCTAGCGCCTCTACCTGACGCTGCCTTTTATACTCTTTGATTTCCTCGTTCGCATCTTCTAGGCGCTTCCATTTCCAGAATCTACTAGTTGGCCATCAGCTATCAAATTTCTCAGCTGTAACTACAATTGCACGATTTTATAGCTTCTCTCATTGCATACTTTCGGGAGTATCTCAGATATATGCATGTGGTTGTGCGTTGCTTCTCAGCTGCGTATACGTACATATGTGTAAACATAATGATTGATTCGTTTATGTAGATACAGATTGCTGTCTTCCAGTAAGTTTTACAGCTCCGGCTCAAGCTCAATTCTCACGGGAATGCTCTGGATCATTGAGAGACTTGAAAAGCAGATGTCGAGAAATTTCGCACATGTGAAATGTGATAGGCAGATACCGCCGCTGTTTTTCATTTAACTCATACGGCGAAAGGCTAAGCAGCGACATCTATTTTTGAAAAAGTAGGTTTATTAAAGGCAGCGTTGCCAAACTAAAAGGAAGTAATTAACAAATTATCTGGCTCACAAATAGAACCAGACTTCTATCTGGATTTATCTGGCTCAAATCGTTGTTGTTGCATTTACATGCAAAATTATTTATCTGGCTGAGGATTTTGCCACCGGATGATGGCAAATGATTGATTTATGGATGTGCATAAAGGCGCTGCTTAGCATCGGCTTAGAGATGGCAGTACCCCTTAGTGTTGCTAATATTCGTAACAATATTTTAGAATGAAAGTCGACCGATTTTAAGTTGAAAGATGTTTACTGCTGTTTTCCGGCCTAATGATATAAGAGCTCATTATTGATGACCGCGTAGCTTCAGTTTTCAGACTAGTTCGACTGTCCACTTCGTTAGGGTAGTAGCACACACGGTCATTACGACTGTCCTGGGAAAGCTTTTGCTTCACCACTTTGAGTGTTCTTGCGAAGGGCAAAGCCTCACCTGGTAAATACATATATGTGCCTACGTATTCACATTTGTAAAAGGAGCCGTAACGTGTAGGTGATATTTAAACTTGGTTGATAGGCTATAATCAATGTGATTAACTCCAAGGGAATAGTTTTGAATAGGGCCGCCAACTTTATGTCAAACCGGGAGACTTGGGTGTTGAAGGATGAAATGTTAAAATTAAAATTAACATTTCAGACGCTATTGTATAGTTTCGCAAATAAACAACAGATGTTTGAATGTAAGCCCAAGTGATTTTTCAAACCCTTCTCATACGTCCATATATTCTCAACTTAAGTATGAGGTAAAAAACATTTCAAAGGAGTGTTTATGCCTCTAGAACCTACTAAAAGGATTTTGCATCACTGATTTCGCTTATTCTTTCAGCCAATCACAATATAAAATTTAAAAAAAAATCGGCATTTTTTTTCTTTTTTTAACAACTTGAAAACAATTTGAAACGCCTTGGGTAATTTTATTTCAATTCATTGTTCATTATTTTTTGGAAAAACATATGCAAAGTGATTATATAAATTTATTATATAACGTTTCTTTTAGTGTTTTGTTTTAATAACTTAGTGAATTGGGTGATGCAAAGTCCGTGTTAAGCTGACATTCGATGTCGACGCCTGTTTTTTAAATAACTTTTGAACAGTTAGAAAGAGTTAAATTTCGCAATTAGTTTCTTATAACTCACAGTGATGCGCATCCGGTAATACCACTTTCGACCATATCCGACCAATTTTCGACTTGAACAATAAATGGCCTAAACAGTCTTAAACGAGTAGAAAATATAGTAGCGCGCCGAACGCCGCCGCCGCCCGCCCATATTTTTGACATTCGGCGGCGGCGTGCGAAAAACGACCCTAATCGGCGGCGGCGGCGGCGTTTATCGGCGGCGTATATCTCTAGTATGTATGGCCTGCTTGGTAAGTGGACCATATATGGCGCCATTCATCTTTTCAATTGCAATGTGGATGTAATGCCTCTAAACCCTTATCTCTTTCGTCCAACCGTTAAAGGGTATTGATGGGGTGAACCACCTCTACAACGACAATAAACTGTCACTCAGGGATTTTGCTTTCGAAAAGCGACAAAATATTGTTACGTAATTTATGGAAGTCCACCTTGCGCGGAACCCTTTCAAGGTCTTGCCAGCGCAAAATATAGCTTCTGTTGTTGTTGTTGTTGTAGCGATAAGGTTGCTACCCGAAGGCTTTGGGGAGTGTTATCGATGTGATGGTCCTTTGCCGGATACAGATCCCGGTACGCTCCGGTAACACAGCACCATTAAGGTGCCCGCCCGAACATCTCGGGAACGATTTATATGGCCACATTAAACCTTCGCCCATCCCTCCCTCCCCACCCCCAAGTTCCATGAGGAACAGGATTCGCCGCGGATAGATGAGGTTGACAATTTGGTTTGGAGAAGCTGTATATTGCGCTGGCAAACCTGAAGGGTTGCGCTATACAGCCCCTTGAATCTGGTATTTTAGTCGCCTCTTACGACAGACATACCTACCGCGGGTATATTCTGACCCCCTAACCCGATGGGGGAAAATAAATTGCTTCTAATGAAATCTAAATTGCTAAATATAGCTTCTCCAACCCAATTGTCAACCTAGCCACCCGTGGCGAATCCTGTTACTTTAACAGCCGAGGCTCTGTCGACCCCAAGTTCTCATGTCTAGAGGGTGCGAGGGCGGAATGGCCTTGAAGGTCATGCTAAATTGTTCTCGAGAAAGGCCCATCAACATCGATAACACTCCCCAAGGCCTTCGGAGAGTATCCTTATCGCTACAACAACAACATGGCAGACTCTCTATGGAGCGATCTTTTATAAGCTTTTGTTTCAAACAGCTGAGTCCTTTTATGCATTATTGATTCGTAGTGCTTAAGGAGATGACTTCTTATGTCCATGGTAGGCGAGGACTCTTCAATGAGATGTCCGTTAGTATGCCCGGGTTTCTGAGTATTCAACAGGAACTGTTTGTTCAGCATTTCGTGTTCACCTTTATAGGGAGTATATTCGCTTCTAACTGGTAGTTGACGTCACGTAGAAATGGATATCGTTTTTTATGAAAGTTGGTCTTGTGTATTACATAGAGTTTTGCGGTAACCTTAATACAAACTGTATTTCATACCTACATACATTAAAAACATTAGGGACTCACCATCTTTTTGTATCCAATTAGCTGAAGTTGTCCATAAGAGAACGTCGGCGCGAGTTACTGCGTGTATTATCACCAGATTTTACTTTGGTAACTTTTTAAGAGACTGCACGACCCAATTTTTATCCTTTTATGCGCTTTATACAAAAATTACTTAAATCGCTCCATTTACCCGAAATAAAAAGAATGGTGCCGGTACCGCCCGAGAATACATACAATCGAGCTCAATCATATACTTTAATGCATCATTCGATTTCAGGGCTAAAAAAACACTACTTACCTTTTATTTATTTTTAAATTTTTATTAATTACAAGTAGTGAGCGCTACCAAGAACTTGCAATAAGAATTTCTATACCGGATCTAAGATTTGTAGTATAATTTCGAGCGCCGGGAGCTAGCTTCTAGATATTTCCAAATTTTATACAATACTATCTACACCATTACACTAAACACAAATAATTATTGAGCCATTTGCTATTATTTAGATATTTAAACTTGCACTGTTTTAATTAAACTTGTTCCCCTATTTTCCAATAAACAAAAAGAACGCACACGGTTAGAAAAATTTCGCGGAAAAACAGCGGTAAAAAAATTTCATTTTGCAATCTCCGTTGTATGCTGTCATTCGTAATTGACGCTTCACGTTTTTGTTTTGATCAATTATTGTATAGCAGACCCATTGCACTCAAACATTGTAAATGCACTTTTTTATAGTGCTCGAACTTCCCCAAACTTTTCGAACGAGAAGTTCACCATACTCTTTATAGCTTCTCCCAGCTCACAAACATTCCGGTCGAATTTGCAAGAATAATTGTATCCAGAGACGTAAGGCAGAAAACCAAAATTCAATTGGTTGGCTATGGCATGGTTATGGCGTTATCGTTATGGTATGGCACATTAATCGTTACATTGATTTCCATAAGGTAGGTTCGATCAGCTGTTTTATCTGGTTATGGCTTTATGGTTATAAGTCACCATTAATCGGGCCTTAAAGCGTTCTCTGTTTTTTTCGTCGGAATCAAAGAGTATGGATATACAAGAGGGCGCACCCAAAGACAATAGGTATACAAGATCATTGTTTACTATATAGTTTGGCAGCTTAAATAGAGGTTATGTTGCGAATTGAGTGGAAGGCAGTGGACTAGGCAGTCGAATGTCATATAATGAAGGAATGGTGTTTGGAGTTTTTTCAAAGAAAAAAAAATGATATATTTCTTTTAATAAATGAAATGAAATGAAAAATGATAAATCTTTAATAGAAATAAAACTATTGTTTTAATAACAACAAAAACGCCTTATATATTCTATATACATAAATTCTTAAGGAGTCGAGAACTGTGCGTGGAATGTGCGAATTTACACCGATCAGCTGTTAGTTGCGCTACTTGGTAAAATTTACGGTAATAGTCTAGTTGAGGGTCGACTGCTAATACACTACCAAAAAGAGAGGTGTCAAACGACGCGTATTAATCCGAGAACAATAATCCGATGGCGGAAAAGAAAAAATTTTATCTCTGTCGGAGATATTGGCATTTGAAGTTGGCGATTTCCATGTGGTTGTTGTTGTGTTTGTACCCCCAAAAAAAATTGTGCATCACCGTGGCGGTAGCCACGTTATACCACACACCCGGACTTGGCATGGCGTAGCCCAGGGTTATTTTTTATAATCGCGGCCGAAGGCCGCCAACGCAGAAAGGTGTTCTGCGCCAAAAATACTATGGATCCGACCCCCGGTTTCGGAGGCACCCGCGGGTGTTTTTCGGTTTTTCGTTAATATCTTTTGAACGCGTTAAAATTTTCCGCCTTCGGATTATTAATACTGATGTCAAGACGCATCGTTTAACACCTCTCTCGATATTTTTGGTAGCGTATTAGCAGTCGACCCCTCAACTAGACTATTACCAAATTTACAATGTACAAGATGGCACACTGTAGAATTGCGGCATGGCGCTAAAACAGGCTGGTGTTCCTCTAAAAAATCAATACTGGGAGTTCACCACAGAGAACGTATAGCTATAGGAAAAAGTAAAGCATAAATCGCAGGTAGATTATTCACCATTGGGGAAATTGGCATGAAATTCGTCAACGCTATTTTGATATTGTAAGATCTACCTCTTAATATTTTATTAAATCTCAAACACGTTTTGTCTCTTCAAATATTGCACAGCACAATATTTGCCATTACACCCATAATGTTGAACACCGAACACTGACTGTGTCTGAATTCAAAGGAAAAAGAAGCAGCACGTGCATCAAAAATTTATTTTACGCGATGCATTGTTAAAATAATCTAGAAACTTACAAAAATTGCTTATAATGGCTAAAAAGGAGACCAAATCTGAGCACAAAGAGAATGCAGCTCAACTAAATAAACCAAAAGCTAAAAAACGTAAACATGCCTCAAAGGAAAGTGACGAGGAAGTAGCGAGCAAAAGCCTGATTGTCGATTCGCTGGGAGAGGAAAAACTTGGTCATGGTAAGACGCAATAAAGTGTAATTTAAAAATAATATTTAATTAATAGGACATGCAGTTAAAGCAGCAAAACGTAAACATAAAGATAAAGGTCTCATTAAAGAGAAGCGCAGCAAGCACGAAACTGAAAGCGAAAATGGATTTAATACTGACGGGGATCATGCAATCGAAGGAGAAACGGATGAACCGACATTGGAGCAGTTGCTTGAAAGTGAGAAGCCCGAAAACATGAATGCTATTGTCACAGTACGCCAAAAGAAAAAACAAAAACACGAACAACGTCTAGAATCGATGAAGGACCAAACAGTGAGCAAAGAACGACTACGCAACGAGAATATCTGCGTAAAT
The DNA here is from genome assembly GCA_029619165.1 of Eurosta solidaginis. Classification (NCBI taxonomy): domain Eukaryota; kingdom Metazoa; phylum Arthropoda; class Insecta; order Diptera; family Tephritidae; genus Eurosta; species Eurosta solidaginis. The sequence goes on from JARSSU010047905.1 coordinate 8,419, forward strand.
GGAAACGTGCTAGAGCGCAATGGAAATTTGAAAAATTGCGACAATATCAATACAACAAACTGTATTTGAGGAAGCAAAAATTAGTATAGAAATGTGGCCGGTGGCACTTGAGTACTTGTCCGGTTCAAAGGGTGCTGCTAAAGCACAAATAGTGAAATTGGCAGAGCAATGCATTGATGAGCTTGATAAGAAATGTGCAGAGCTAGAAATAGAGGAGGAACGTCAAGTTATAATAGATTCTACGCGTTATCAAAGGGCACGTGATTTGTTGCAGAGCTTAGATTGAACCAAAGGTATGATTGAGTTGATGTACGAGAACTTTTAAGATGTTGACATTTCCTTTTTTCTGGGAGTATGTAAATAGTTGCATAAGATTTTAAGTTTATTAAATGTATAATTCATTTATTTGTGTTATGTTAAAAATGCGGAAAAATACTATACTAACATTTCCAAAGCGAAAATTTTTTAATTTATTTCCCAACAGGCATTTCTGAAAATGTTTGAAAAGTAATCTAAAGTAAACTTGCTGTAACGTTATATAAACGTTTTCAGCATTAAATATACATATTTTGTATTTTTTTCAGAAAACATTTATAAGCTTTGAAGGCAAATGTTAATAAATAATTTAGCTGTGAAAGTAAATTGTTGTAAATGCTTACAAAAAAAGGCGAGAAAACTATTTTTCAATATTTTTCAACTTGGAATATGTCAAATTATTTTCATTAACGTTTGTTCATACACCCAGCATTTTTTGAAATTATTAATCATATTAGAGTCTTTTTCGAGTCTCCAGCATGATCAAAGTAAGCATATATGTGCTCATTTTCTGATCAGAAAAGACTCCCTCGTCGGGAGAAAATGGTACCCTACGCGCGACTACACTTGGTGAGCCTCTTTTAACCTATATTTCTAATCAGTATTTAGTCTTTTTCGAGTCATATTTACCATCATTTATGATTTTGTGGGAATAATTTTTAAGTGTGTTTTAAAGCTTTTGCGATTCTTTCTAGAGACGTTTAATAGTCTATTTGGAATCTATTTTAATCATTTTTTGTGATCGCTTAACATTTTTTTGCTGCTTTTTCAATAAATCATATTTCACTCATAAGAGGGAGTCGATTTCGAGTCTTCTTTTTATCGCAGAATGATTAAACAGTTTTTAGTCGTCAAACGGAGTCGAAAATGTCTCATTGTGGTGATTTATACTTTAATCAATCTTCCATATGCTATGTGGGTAAGAGAGAATGGCTGCATTTAAACCGTTTCTTGGATTATCCAACAATCCATTAGAATTGTAGCCATTCTTCATTTAATGTATGCATGAAATTCAGAATTAGTTCATATATTTACATATATTATGTATTTGTTAATATTATTGAAATGATTGAAATAAAAAATATAATTTATAAAAAGTAAATGTTTCTTCATTTCTTTTCAGTTTCTCTTAGAAAACAATAATAACTGAATATTAAATTATTATAAGCCGGTGTTAAGCTCATGAATTCTTAAATAATAAGTATAAATTGAACACACCATTAAACAAACAAACAAAAAGTTTTGAACCATTTATAATAAGCTTTCTTTAAGAAATTTTGTATAAGTTTACATTTATAAGCTTAAAAGCAACGAGCCGTTTCGATTACCACGCGCTTATTTTTTAAAAAATTTGTAAACAAAAAATCAACGGGTTGTAATGGTTTGTTTGAGAAAACTTTTTATAAACTTACATTACGTTTACTCTGTTTGTTGGGTTTGTTCACATAAATGTTTATTAATCACTTAAAATGTCTTAAATGTAGTCTTATTAATGATCAGCTGTACAAAAAAAATTTACAAATCTACATAGGCTAATATGTTGTCACATAATCTGCACGTTTTTTCAACAAATCCAGCTGTTCTTCATTCAATTTCAGCTTACTTTCTTGCTGCAACAAAAAATGTTGTATAAATAGTCGTACGCTATTTTTGAATTGTGCTAGCTTAGAGTTTTTCGCAACACGTTCAAATGCTTGATAAATTTCCGCTTCCTGTCGCACTCAGCAGCAAACTCACAATAATCTCTTTCATAAAAATGAAACTTGATTTGTCCAATTGCAAGAAATTGACCACCTTCAACACCGATAATTGCAGCCCACCATGCAAAATTAAATGTTGCAAGAACTTTGCTAGGTTTTTTACTTGCAACTTTGTCAGAGATTCAATATCGTTAATGCGATCCCATGAAGCAAATTGAAAAGCCAATTGAAATTTACGATTATAATGACAAAATTTTAGTGCCAAATGCGCATAGTAAGGATTGGAACGCTTCTCATTCAACGCACAATGTATAAGTACATAAGCATGCTGCGTTGATCTTTTAACGCTAAATGTAAAATTTTTTCAAAAGCATCTACATAATCTTCTGCGCCCATTATGATACAAAATATATTACGACGCTCTTCGGTATTCATTTTTTGTTTCTTTGCTAATTTGAGCAATTTTTCAGAGTAACGTTGTTCGTTAGCATTGTCTTCATCTTTTGCTTGCTTTGCTGCAGCATTAATATCATTGATATTTCCAGTCCATGCCGAACCGACCACCCACCATTTACCAACTTGATCTACGCGTAATAAATCATCCATAGTTATATTCAGAGTGGTTACATATTTATCATTGCGTAACATAGCTTTCAGGCGCTTACGCAAATTTTCTGCTAGCTCAGGGTCAAATTGTGGAATTTTGTTAATATTATTATTTTTGACAGCATTTAATGTATCAACCATAAACTTGAGACGCAAATTCTCTTTCAATTCCAACGGTGCTTCTGCAATTTTACGTTGTACGCTTACCATCATTTCTTTGAATGCAAGTGGATCATCCTTTCGTAGCTTGAAACCTACTGATTGGAAGATGAGCAACAAGCATTCTATAGATTTTTCACACAAGTTATTCGCCAAGCGTTCGATGATCTCTAGCAACAAACGATGTTCATACATTTTGAATATGTACATGTAAGCGAGTACGAGCACTAAATTATTCAACCGCTTGTCTTCCACAGCTAGCATGTGTATTTCTTTAACATTTGCATCAAATTGTTCGACAAAGAGCTGTAGGAAATGTGCACCAATTTCATTGCCTACTTGTGCATGCAAAAAGGCTAACAAAACCATATGCTCCTGTATCATACGTTCATTGGCCATGGTGCGTGCGAGTAAGGCCTCACGCAAAAGAGCACCCAAAGTTTCGTTCATATTATAGCGTGAGTTTTTCATATACAAGTCCTCAATGCCTGTGGCGATTTTGTGCAGATTAGCCTCTGATAGACGATTGAGTAAGCCTTTGCAGTTTTTGCGCAAACGTTCCAACATCTGCGTTTGTTTATTATTAGATTTGTCGTTGGCAGCGAGTAGTGCACGTTGATGTGGTGGTATATACTTTTGTGTTAGTTGTGCAGTTGTGGTTGTGCTGGTTCAGGCGCCGCGTTCTCTTTTATTATATTGCCATCCTTGTCACGTTTTCTGCCATAAATATCTTCTTTGACTATTAAAACAAAATTTTTTTATTACGTTCAATATTAATTGTATAGGTATTTACTCACACTCTTCTTCCTCCTCAGACCCACTTTCCATCAAAGCTTCCATTGTATCTTCTTCACATTCATTATCTCCTTCACTGTAATCGCTTTCGGTACCCAAATCCTCTTCTCCTCCCAACATCTCTTCATCTTCCTCACCAAATCCATCTTCATCACTCCACCCGCTTTCACTTTGTCTTTGCTGCTCATCCTTCCTCTTTGCTTTCAACTCAAGCTTCCGTTTTTCTTCTTCATCATCCATACATAATTCTAGCGCATAATCCAAACCATCGCTAAACATTTTACGTACCAACCGATTTTTATCCTTTGTTTTATTGAGCTTCAATTTCTTCTCCAACTTTGATATTAACTGATCTTCTTCTTCATTTTCTTGCAGTAACTGTTTTATTCTGTGTTTGCGTGCAACCATTTCCAAATCTTTTTGTTGTTTCAATTCTCGTCGTCGTTGTTGCCCGGCATCGGGACGTGTGGGCTGTTGTTGTTTTTGCTTTTTCTTTGTTCCCTCTTGTGGTAGCGTTCGAGCTTCACGTTTCGCAATCTTTGCTGGCATAAGCGCATCCACTTCGGCATCGGAAAAATCAGATGCAATAGATTCATCATTATCAGAGTCTACATTGCCAGCAATTAACTCTTCCACGGGGGATGTCCTCGGGTGCTATATTTTTGTTCAACTTTTTGGTTTTCTTCTTTTTTGCTTTCCTTGACTGCTGGGAATCGTTGGCAGTGTTAGTGGCTTTTGCTTCAGCCACTATTGCTGCACCTTTGGTTTTACTTGAGAAGAACAGCCGTTTGTTTTCCTTTTTGTGTTGCACCTTTGTTTCCTTTGTTCTTTGCGTGTGAGTTTTTTCGTTGAACTTTTTGATATGCCTTTTTTCTTCACAATTTTTGCCATTTTTGAGGAGCTCCTCTAATCCCACTGAAATCACAAAATCGAAAATTTCAAAACAGCTGTTGATTGAGCAAAACACGTGCTTCTTGTGTTGTCTAAACAGCTGCTAATCAAGGTGAATTTGGGAAAAACAACAGCTGATTGATTCTGGTTGATTATGTTCCATGGTTCAATTATGTACAGGTTGGCTCATCTCATCAGCTGATTTTATTTATGTCATTGCATGGTCGAAGGGATTGTCAAAAGGAGATGTCAAACTCAAAATGAAACCAACACATTGGCAACATTTTACTTACACATACAAAAACTGCTAAGTTTATGTTTCCATTCCATACCATTCGCACCAACACCAATACACAGATTTGACAATTTGAACAGACATATTTTGTTGCTTTACAGACCTGTATATAGTTGAACCATGATTAGTTTCCATACAACTAGAGAACATATGTCCCAATTATGAGTTTTTGGTAGATCCCTACTTAAGTGAAAATTTTCACCACTTTCCTGTGTTGTTGTTGTTGCAGCGATAAGGACACTTCCCAAAGGCCTTGGGGAGTGTATCGATGTTGGGTGGTCCTTTGCCCAATGTAGATCCGTTACATTCCGGGTAATAGTCTTGTTAGCGCGCAACAAACCAGTACACTCCTTGAGTACCTAAAGTTACAAATTTATTCTACTTCAAAATGCAACCTTGTGTCTGTATGTCAAGTAAATCGCCTACACGAGTTCAACTGACGTTAATGCGGCAGTTACTCACGAACGTACGTACCAAAAACGTGCCAGCTGTTACGACCTATCTTATGAGTGTGCAATGTAACGAAAACTCACCGACGTGCAACGCCCGCACGTACGTAGCCCGGAACGTAGAAATCAAAACAATTTGATTTTTCCGTAAGAACGTGTCAGCTGATCGCTCTCTCACTAGACAGAGTTGCCTAGTAAACTTTTGTGCGCTAATTTTTGACCGTTTGCAATTTTATGCAAAAACACGTAATTAAAGTTTGAAAAATTGTGAAAATAATTCGAAATAATTATGTAAAAGTGCAGATTATAAATATGTAATCTATTTATATTATTTAATATTTATTCCGGCCTTTTACAATATCAAAAATTAAATTGGAAAAAGTTGATGTTTCCATAAACATACATGCAAAATGGTCAATGGCAACAGCTGCTTATCTGTACACAATACACACACAAATATGTTATGTACATGTACACAGACGCACACATTGATTCCTACGGGCTTGAGAGTTCGGTTAAACGTGCTTCGTACGACAAACGTCCGTACGTACGAAACACGTGTCGGTGGGTAACTGCGCATAAGGCATTGCATGGATCCTTTGCCTTTTCTTTTCTTTTCGTTGGCGGCGTTGAACAAGGAGGACAAGCAGCACAAGTATTTTAGCGATCACGATCACGATCACGACCACGACCATGCTTATAATTAGATTTACAATCATATAATTGCAATATAAGTTAATCATTTCCTTTGTACAGAATTACACCTGAATTAAATGAATTTTACAAGGTAATACAGCTTAAAATACGTGTTATTTCTCCACCCGCCAACAAGTCTAGTTGAGGGGTCGACTGCTAATACGCTACCAAAAATATCGGGAGAGGTGTCAAACGACGCGTCTTGACATCAGTATTAATAATCCGATGGCGGAAAATAAAAATTATAATGCGTTCAAAAGATATTAACAAAAAACCGCAAAAAGACCCGCGGGTACTTCCGAAGCAGGGGGTGGGATCCATAGTATTTTTGCGCAGTACACCTTTCTGCGTTGGCGGCCTTCGGCCGCGCTTATAAAAAATAACCAGGGTGTGTGGTATACGCTTCCGCCACGGTGATGCACAATTTTTTTGTGGGTACAACACAACAACAACCTCATGAAAATCGCCAAATTCAACTGCAAATATCTCCGGACAGAGATAAAATTTTTCTTTTCGGCCTTCGGATTATGGTTCTCGAGATTAATACGCGTCTTTTGACACCTCTCTCGATATTTTTGGTAGCGTATTAGCAGTCGACCCCTCAACTAGACTTTTACCACGATTTGGTATGACCACATGAAACTTGGGAGGCCATCCCGCCCTCCCACCCCCTAGATACATGAGGTGTTCGGGGTCGCCAGCGCCTCGGCTGTTAGTGAACCAGGCTTCACCACGGGTAGGTGAGGTTGACAGTTCGGTAATTCTTTACGACAGCATGACACTGCTAATACGCGTCCAAAAATATCGAGAGAGGTATCAAACGACGCGTCTTGACATTATTATTAATAATCCGAAGGCGGAAAAAAACAAGTAAGGAAGGCTAAGTTCGGGTTCCTGTCTGACCAAAACTGTTCCTGTTGAATACCCAGAAACCTGGGCATCCCAACAGACATCTGATTGATGAACCAGCACCGCCTAGGGGCTTAAGGAGTCATCTCCGTAAGCATTTTGAGGAAATACGGTACCTGAGAAACCAGCCGTATGAAGTGAAAAAACAAAGGCAGGTCCTTGGTGAACTCCATAAACAGGCGTCGGACCTTTATGCCGGGAATTGCCTGGTGAATCCAGTACTTAACGAAAATTATCCAAAACTTGCGGAAGAGGAACGCATACTCCCCAGGGAAACGCGTTTCACTCTTGCTCAACTTCGTTCTGGAGACTGTAACAGGTTAAACTCTTACCTATCCAGAATCAACCCCGACATACAAAATGTGTGCCCCGCTTGCAATGTGTCCCCACATGACACCAACCATCTCTTCAATTGTAATGTGGAACCAACGCCTCTAACACCCCTTTCCTATGGTCCACACCCTGTTGAAACGGCAAGTTTCCTTGGACTCCCGTTAGAGGATATTGATGACAATTTTGTGATCGGTCGCGGCTATTAGGTGGGGCGAGAAGGGCGGTGGGGAGGTTTTTTGTAGTGGTGTGTAGAGGTTTATGTTTTGGCGTGGGTTATGGTTGAGTTTGTTTTAGTCGTACGGGGCTCGGGTTTCGGAGGGGCGGCAGTGAAGGTAGTGAGTGGAGGGTGAGCGGTTTATGATTCTTAAGGTCCGAAGACGTGAGGTGATGGGGTTGGTTATTTCGCAGAGATAGTTTGTATAATCTTTAACTATTTGGGAGGTTGTGGTGTTGAGAGACAAACAGATGGGGTTAAATGGGTGTATGTTATTGGGTTGTGTGGAAAGTTGGGGTTCTAAGGGCGTTTTGAGGTTGGGGTGTGTATGTGTTGTAGGTAGGTAACGTTTGAGAAATCAATGGGGTTTAGATGGGGTGGGTAAGATTGTAAGTGGGGTGAACTTGACTGGGTAGCTAGGAATTATGTGTAATGATCAAATTTGTGCGCAAGTGGTATAAGGGGGTTGAATTTTCATAGGAGTAGTTTTTGTTTTTTAGCGTAGTTCTAAGTGGGAGTTAGTTGGGTAGCTGTAAGGTATGAAGGAGTAGGCAGGTGCTTGTGAGTGTAAGTCGAATGCTGTTGGAGTAGGATTGAGGTTACATCGTGTTGAGGGGTGGTGTTTTGGAGGGGGAATGATATGGTGACTTTGGATTAGATTGTAGTAACGTTAGTGTTATTAGGTTGTGTGGGTTTGGGGAGACAATGGGGTGGATCACATGCATTACAGTGTGAGTGGACTGGGGTAGGATCGGTTTTGTGTGGTATGGATGATTGGGGTTGGTATTGAGGCCTAGTGGTTATTTGGAGGGGTAGATCGTCTTGGTGGTGAGAGGAAGTCTTCTAGCTGGTGAGTGGTAGTGGAGGCGTCTTTCTTTTTTCTTTTTTTCGTGGTATGCGGTACAGAAGGTCAAGAGTGAGCTCCACGCTGTTTTGGTTGATTCCGTTGTGTTAGGCTCGATTAGGTGAGTAGCGGGGGTATGGGGACACGATGTGTAGTGGCCAGGAGTTATAGGTGGTGTTGACCGGAGTCGTTTGTGGGTGTATGTTAGATGATATCGGGAGGGTTGACTGGTAGTGTAGTGTTTTGTTTTTTTTTGGAGTGTTAGAGGTGTTGTTTTTCCTTAGGGTGAATTGTGTTTTTTGTTGATGGCTTTGTAATGTGGGATTGGTTGTTTTTCTAGGGCGGGTGTTTCTGGTGGTGAGACCCGAGTGCGTAACAGTAGCGCATTAATACTTTTTTGAGGGCACAGGGTTGTTTTGTTGTTAAGTTTTTTTTTAGTTAAAAACTGAAATTTACTGTGTGGTAGGGGGAATTATTTAAGGCTTCACCCACGCGCCACCGCACCCCCCCCCCTCATAAATCACCCCCACAAGCTCCCTACATCCATCCCCCCCGCTTGTTTTATATGGTGTGGTTTTATCTACAACCGGTCTCAAAGCGAGTTTCGTTTTTTTGGTCTTTTGCTTTTCTTTTTAATGGATAGGGTTTACAACCGC
>JARSSU010047906.1:0-10724 GCA_029619165.1 Eurosta solidaginis
ATGTGCCTGCCGGCACGTTCTTCTCTTGGACGTCATACCGGTCTGCGTCTGGGTCCGTTCATTCTCGGCGTCTGGGGGGATAATTCTTCGGGATGTGGCTATGCCGTCTTCTGTGTGTCTATTTCGTCGTCGTGTCTCTGCCTTGTGTAGTGAATGTGCGGTATTCTCGCTATTAGTCTGGGACGAGAAGACGCGGTCTTTCTACTTCCTCTGGGGGCTCATACTATACATACCACAAAATTCTATTAAAAATTACTTTACTCCTTGAATCTATTGCAATCTCGTACGATACTAGGGCACGGGGTTGAAGGCGCTTGCGGTCTGTGGTGTCGGTCGTTGGTCGGGGGGCCCCCTTTTTATGCGTCTCTGTTTTGGTTCGAGGATGGCTAAAGCATAAATCTCAATTTTAATTCTCATTTTATATATACTCTATAAAAGGCAGATATGCCTATATATCACGTCGGGGGGATAGAAATAAGACGCAAAGGATTCGGGATGGCTATGGAAAAAAAAAAAAAAAAAAGAAAAGAACCAATTAAAAGAAAAGGGGGAGAAATAAGGAAGGGATGGCTATGGCCGGGTCTCGTCTCTATGTCTGGTTCGTAAAGAGTCAGGAGTACTGGCTGCATCCTGGGACTCTGTCTTCCGTCCTTCTAGCGGGCTGCATTGGCGATGCGTACGTTCTGCTGCTGTTTGTATTACTGGATATTTGTGAGGCGCTGTCTAATACTTTTGATACAAAAATGGAACACATAAAATATCTCAACGATCTTCTGGTCATGGCCCAGCTACCTGCTTTGGAGATGGTTTAGCTAAGAGTACCTATAACAAGAGTCAGCCTTAATAAATAGAAGGCATTTCAGATAAAGAAACGACTAAGTAAAGCGCGAAAACCTAATGGCCGTGCATTGGGCGAGATCGGGTCCTCAGCAGAAAGAAAAGAACCTAACTCAAACTCGCCCAAGGCACCTACTACTACTTTACACGAGGAGGGTTTATAGTCGGTGGATAGGTTGAGAAATTGGTGGACCGCGCCCATGGTAATTTTTGTTTTTATTATGTGCGTTGTTTGGTCGTGTTTGGGACCACCTAGGAAGATTTATTCATGTTTCTGTCTTTTTTGCGCCCGGAGTCCGGTGCGCCTTACTACTATACTTATTCGGCTGATTTCAGCATAATACAAGCATGTTTGAACAGAGCAAAATCCACTTAATTGTAAATAACACCTGTCGTTGGTTAGTCTTAAACATAGCAAACATCTAGAAAAAATCAAAATAAAATCATTGTGCTTTCCCACCCCACTCATTCCTCCCACCGCCCGCACTCCCCCCCCACTCTTCCCGTCTCCGACATCCATTAAGATGCTTTTTTTCGTAGTGTGGCGTCGATATCCACTGTGTGGCAGCATTTGGTTTTTGCTTCTTAAAAATTAAGATCACTTCGCGGCCCATTCTCTCGTTCTATGATCTCTTATTTTGTCGTAATAAAAATAACTAATTAAATACATTTTTTGTTCGCGCTCTCGTGGGGTGGTGGACCGTGATGGAATTCATTACTTTATCACATTGTCAAGGCAAGCAAGGAAACAAAATAAAGAGAAACCCCTAAGCTACACAAAATATGTTGAAACAAAACAAAACCAAACGCTACAAGATAACTGTAGCTAGATCGACACACCAGATGCCAAACAAACCCGGGCCCTGCTCGTCTTCGCTCATAAATGGTATCGTGAAAGTCCGCATAAAGTTAAGAATGTTAGCGAGATAAACGTAAAGAAAAAAAAATGCGCTTGCATAATGCCAACGCTTTCAACACATCTTTCGATAGGGATAGTAGAAAAAAACTTGCGGCGTTCAATAAATGAAGGCGCAATTTTTTTTCTTTTTTTTTTTTTTTTTGTTTTTTTGTTTTTTCTTTATATTTTTTTTTATTACAGAGCATTTAAAGAAATAAAAATTAAAACACAAAAAAGTAAGTAGAAAAGTATAATAGAAAAAAAAACTTTTTTTTTTTTTATAATTTTATTATTTCCCTGCAAAATGATAGGAATCATGTTGTATAATCGCAACTTCTAAGAAAGAATTAAAAGTCAAATTATGATCTTTAATCCCTTAATTATAAGAAGACGTATCAAACATAAAATAAAAAGAATCTGATGTGTGAGCCCCAGGCAAGGACACCCGCCATTGCTACCATAAGCTCCACGTACTACGTGAAGAGTAATCCGAACATCTATAAGTTACGCCATCCGGTGGAGTTGGGGGGGGCCGAAACAGAAAAGACAATATCAACTTAGAGAACGATAGTTCGAACAAAATACAGATACACCATGAAGCAAAAATTTATGAAAAGGTCTCATACTTGGGCCCCGTGGCTCATAGCTGTCTACTCAAAAAAAAAAGAGAAAACTGTCTCGCGAAAAAGAAAAAAAAAAAAAGAAAAAAAAAAAAATACGCTCGACACAACCACTTTGAAAAAAGAACGCTACGCGCGGCCCCGGCGCATTTGTTTTTTTTTCTTTTTTTTTTTTTCAGCGTCTGGCAAATACTCAACCAGGGGAATAGTCATTTACACCAAGGGGTCAGTTTTTTATTTTTTTTTTTTTCTTTGCTTTTTTTTTTTTTATTATGCGCCTTATAAAAAAAAACGCATCTGCGTCTACGGGTTTAATCTTCAGCTTTTTTTTCCGCTTCCGCAAGAGACAGCAAGTAGAGTCGGTTCTTAGAGAGTCGGTTCTATGTAACCGGGAAGCGACCTTCGTCAGACTTGTGCGGGGGATTTTTTTTTTCCCGACCAGGGACTGTCATTTCATTCAGTGATTTCAGTGTAACCTGACCACCACCCCCCCATTATAATTTGCTGTCTCACTCCCCACAAATTGTCTTCCTCCTCAGGACGCAGCTCCTGCAGAGCAGCGGGACTTCTGCTCCGGGGACCCACGCGCCCCGGTCCTGTAAGTGCGTTTTGCTGCGTTTGTGTCGGGAAAATAATCTTTAGGACGGGCATATCTCTATGATCTTACCCATCCGCGCCACCAGCTCTACGGTACGGCCGCTACACATTCATAACTACAAACCGCCGTATAGTCGGTAAGCCAATGCCGAACATCAGTCCCGCCCGTCTTCGTTCCCCCTGTTGTTGTGTGTTGTTGTAGCGATGAAATGTGATGCTGCCTCCCGAAGGCTTTGGGAGTGGTTATACGATGTGATGGTCCTTGGCCGGACTCACAGATCCGGTAACGACGCTTGGACGCTTCTCCGGTACCACAGCACCATAAAGTGCGCTGGCCCGACCATCTCGCGGCAACGTTTATGGCCACATTAAACCTTCAGGACACCAAAAAACCACCCCCCCCCCCCCCCACCCCCCACCCCCCCCCCCCCAACCCAAACACCCCCCCCCCCACCCCCCCCCACCCCCCCCCACCCCCCCCCCCCCCCCACCCACCCAACCCCCCCCCCCCATCCCTCCCTCCCCAACCCCCCCAACCCCAAGTTTCCATAAGGACTTAGGTCCCGCCAAAAGCCCCTCGCTCGTTACCGTGCAAACAGTATCCCCACACCCTCGCCGCGGATAGTGAGGTTGACAATTGGGTTTGGAGAAAGCTATATGTTGCGCTGGCAACCTGCAGGGTTGCGCTACACAGCCCTGAATCTGCAATTTAGTCGCCTCTTACGACAGGCATACCTAACCGCGGGTATATTCTGACCCCCCTAACCAGCTGGGGGGATTCTTCCCCCTCTTTTCCGGCAGCAATCGCGTAGCCAGGAACCAGACTCTTAGTCCCGTACCTACTTTTGCACCGTCTGGCAGCACGAGAAATATATCTTTGCGACATCCACCCAATGCAGCTCCTGCCTTGGACGGCAACCCCCCGACGGGCTTCATTGCGCCATGTTACCAGGCCGCAAACACAAATACACCTGGTACCCCAATGCTTACCTAGGGACGTCCAGTCCCAGGGCCACAACAGCAATTACGTCCTAGCTTTTCAGAACTCAGTCGTAGTCACCCGTCACTACCCCTAGAGTGAGGACGTCTCTCTCACACCCCCTGCACTTCAAAATTCTGCAGTCAAACTGTAATGGATTAACTGGGAAGATCACGAAGATGGTTGGTTTCATGAAGCGACACAACATCCGCATTGCTGCGATTCAAGAGACTAAACTCACAGCAAGATCTGCTCTTCAGACTTGTTATGGGTATAATGTCCACAGAAAAAGACCGCGAGAGCGGAAATGGAGGCGGCCACTCTGTGGCAATATCATACATTTGATCCCGACATCGGCCGCAGGGACAGTGTATTACAATGTCAACATCTACATCCCTCCTGCCACCTGTTGCCCCAGTGGATACCACCCTAATATCAGCGCCTTACTCACTGGCAACAATCGCATTATCTTAGGCGATTTCAATGCCATCACGATCTATGGCATTCAAACTTGCGGGCGAACAGTATGGGTGAGAGGTTGGCGGATCAAATAGAAGAAACGACGTTCTGCACAATAAACGGAGACGCCCCCACACGTATGGTAGGAAGCTGTAACAGTTCGCTGTATATATCAATCGTGAGCGCAGGACTCGTAAACTGCGTCAACATGCAGCCGATGGTAACATTGGCATCCGAACCACCTGCCTATACTTATTTCGCGGGCCGCCGACTTCATCGTCACAGAAAAACGCACTTTCATAAACTTAAAAAGGGAGAGTGGGACTAATACAAATCCTTTACAGAAAACCGCTTTGCTGCCGTCCCTATCCCGACTGATGCTCGCCAACGGCAGCGTGCTTTCCGCAATGTCATTGAATCCGCCTCGGCTCGCTTCATTCCCGCCGGTAGAATTCCCGAATTCGGCCCACTTTCCTGTGGAGGCCGCAAATTTAGCGAGAGAACGTGACTTTATAAAAGACAGCTCGATCCCGGCGACCTCCAAATAAGGGATATAAACAAACGCATCAGATTGCTTGTGGATGAACACAAGCGGGCGAAATGGGAGGAGCACCTAAGCGATTGTAACCTCTGCCGGTGTAGGTAAACTTTGGTCCACCATAAGTCCCTATCGATCCGTCTAAGCACAATGACAAAATTTCCATCGCCTTTGGCGATAAAGTGCTGTCGGGTGCGAAAAAATGCGCGAGCGTTTTCTGCCGACAATATATAATGCATTCTACGGTCGACAAAGATAGACGGAGGGCCAACAGACACGCACATAAACACAAATTCAGCGCGTCACCAATCACCATCACCGCTAAAGAGGTTGAGGACGCCATTGGTCGCGCTAAACCATCCAAAGCAGTGGGCCCAGACGGCATAGCCATGCCGATGCTTAAAAGCCTAGGGAAAGAGGGTTTCAAATATTTAGCACATGTCTTCAACCTGTCTCTTTCCACCTTTGTCATTCCCGAAAAATGGAAAATGGCCAAAGTGGTCCCGCTACTAAAGCCTGGGAAAGCAGCTAACATGGGAGAGTCATTTCGCCCGATATCTTTCCTATCGGCAGTAGCCAAAACGCTGAAGCCATTTTGCTCCTCTACTTCAAAGCAAATTTGCAGCTAGCCTGTCATCAGCATGGCTTCAGAAAACCCCATAGTACAACCACCGCGCAATGCTATTAGCACCCAGATTAATTGCGGTTTAAATTAAAACCCCCACCAAAGAACAGTACTCGTTGCACTAGACCTATCAAAAGCTTTTGATACGGTCAACCATGGCACGTTACTGCAAGACCTGGGATTCAAGGGGTTGTGTAGCGCAATATATAGTTTCTCCAACCCAATTGTCAACCTCACCTTCGAGCGGCGAATCCCGTTTCACTAACAGACGAGGCTCTGGCGACCCCAAGCTCCTCATGGAACTTGGGGGTGGGGAGGGAGGGATGGCCTGAAGGTTCAATGTGGCCATATAAATCGTTCCCGAGATGGTCGGGCCAGCACCTTAATGGTGCTGTGTTACCGGAGCGTATCGGATCTGTATCCGACAAAGGACCATCACATCGATAACACTCCCCAAAGCCTTCGGGGAGTAACCTAATCGCTACAACAACAACAACAACAACTACAAGACCTGGAAGGGTATACCCTTCCCCCACGTCTTAAAAGGTGGACCGCAAATTATCTGGGTGGTTGGCAGGCATCGGTGCAATTTAGAAACGAAACATCAAAACCAAGAAGAATAAACAAGGGATGCCAAAGGGTGGTGTCCTCTAACCCCTTTTGTTTAATTCGTACATATCAAAGCTACCTTCGCCACCAGAAGGAGTTACTATCGTTTCCTACGCCGATGACTGCACAATAATGGCCACAGGCCCAGGCCCACGGATCGATGAGCTTTGCAACAAAATAAACGGCTACCTCCCTGATCGACGGCACTACGCTACCGACTGTCTTACAGCCCAAAATCTTGGGTGTGAGGTATGATCAGGATCTACATTCTGGTGAGCATGCAGCCGCAATTGTACCAAAAATCCATAGGCGCAATAAAATCCTCAAATCTCTTGCTGGCAGTACTTGGGGTACAGATAAAGAAACGCTCATTACCACTTACAAAGCAATTGGCCCAGCTGATTGCATGCTACGCGTCCCTGATATGGTCGCCAATCCTAAAGACTACTCACTGGAAGAAGCTAAAGGCCTGCCAAAATACCGCCACGCTTATCTTCTTATGTCCCCAGAACACCATCTACATAATGGGGCGAGAATACTCCCCATTAGGGAGAGAAATTAAATGCTAACCAAACAGTTCCTGTTGATTACGCAGAAACCTGGGCATTCCAACAGACATCTGATTGGTGAGCCAACACCGCCTAGGGGATTAAGGAATCATCTTCGTAAGCATTATGAGGAAATAAGGCACCTGAGAACTCAGCCGTAGGAAGCCAAAAAACACAAGCAGGTCCTCAGTAAACTCCACAGACAGGCGTCGGACCTTTATGCCAGGAATTGCCCGGTGAATCCTGTAATCAAAGAACAATACCCAAAACTTGCAGAAGAGGAACTCACACTCCCTAGGGAAACGCGAGTCACTCTAGCGCAACTTCGATCTGGATACTGTAACAGGTTAAACTCTTACCTATTCAGAATCAACCCCGACATACAAAATGTATGCCTCGCTTGCAACATGACACCAACCATCTCTTCAATTTTAATGTGGATCCCAACGCCTCTAACACCCCCTCATTATGGTCCACCCCTGTTGAAGTAGGACTTGGATTCCCGTTAGAGGATATTGATGACAATCGGTCATAACCGGGTTGGATGCATAGATGAATGGATTTGCGACGCTTTGTTTCGAGAGAGCGCTGTCAAAATGCAAACTTTTGCCAAGGATGTCACTCCAAACAAAAATGAATAGATCTGAATAGGGGATTTTTGACATATATTTCGGCGATTTTATAGTTTCAATCATTTAATAAAATGATAGTCGAAAAATATTCAATTCTTTAAACTTATTTTACAATAATGCGACCAGTTAGAGTTAAATATAAACAAATCTTTGTAAAATTTACATTTTGATTAAATAAATTACTCAAGTATTGTAACGCATTTAACTCACAGTGAAAACCAAATATTCTTTTGAAATTTGAGTAAATCGGACCAATGATATAATAGTTAACATCATTTAGTGGATAGGGCTTATCTTACATGTCTGACGTTCCAGGTTCTGTGATCAAAATGGACTGGTTGCATCATATTTACAAAACCTGTTTTTAGTGATAACTTTTGAGTGGGAAATAATATTTACCCTCCGCCTTCTAAATAATAATATTTACACTAAAACAAGAATTTTTATCTTTTTTCCCATAATTTTTGAACGCATTTCTACAGTTGTAGGTCAAACTAAAGTTTACCGAAATGTTTGGCCCGTTTTTCGTTTTGGCTGGCACATTTTTTGTTCTGGCACCCGCGAGGGCTTTATCTGTGATTGTTGCCAGCACAAGTTTGAGCGAAAAAAATGAGAGCGGAAACAAATATTTCGTATCAAGTCATCTTTGATTGGATGCTTCTTCTTGTTCGTTTTTTGTATGGATGCTATTTGGTACTGTTGTACTGCTTAGGTCCAAAAAAAGTGTAGTAGGCGTTAACGAAAACTGTGTAAAAATTTAATCGTAAAATTACAAAGAAATATCCTTATTTACTTTCAAACGGGCACTTAATTACATCTCTCTTTAAAATCCATATGTTTTGGGCAATTTTAGTTAACAAATTGTGATACTTTATTACCGGGGACGATTGATAACACACGACCAAAATCGTCGGGGGAAGTATTAATAGACACGTTTTTGCCTCGCTTCCTATAATTCGAAAGCTTTTTCGCCTTTGGATTATTGATATCAGGACAAAACGCTTCTTTTCATTTCTCTTTCCACATTTTTGGACGGGTTATTTCAGTCGACCCCAAAACTTCAAACTGTTTTTCGCGGAGAACTTTTGAACGGGTAGAAAAACTTAGCACCTGTGTTAGCATTCTTAATGCTGCAATGACTACCGCATCATCAAATACCCCAAGACTTTTATGTAATTTTCTGTAGGACCCATATAGGTGCACTTTACATTTCCATATTAAATTCGTTAAAAAAAATTTACCATCACAGCAACCCATATCTGGTATTCCGCTCCTTTTTTAGTTTCCTCAAAGAGGATAAATATAATAAGAGCCGTCACTCGTTATTTTGTGGCGAGTATTTCGCTGGAAATTGAAAAAATTGATGCCGAAAGTTTTCTGAGAGGGACATTTTTAATTGTCTCGCATTTATACATGCCGTGTAGGCCCCTTGTGCAACTATGATTTTTGGAAAGAGAATTAAATAAGTTAATTAAATACAGTCGGAAAAATAAACACAAATACCCCACGAAAATGTATAGAAGACATTTATAAACACCTCGCCCAAAAAAAAAGTAGCGACTACCTCTCAGTATACATCGAGTAAATGCCTAAAAAATAACGAGTGACGGCTCTTATTGTATTTATCCTCTTTGGTTTCCCTGCGCCGCTTTCCATGGTAATTTTGAAACTTCGGCCAGTGTCAAATAGCAGTGTGTTAGAAAGAGAAAGGAATTGTTTCCTTCTCACACATATCCTACTTGTAAACCTGTAGTATGGATCAGGTGAGCGTGGCTGTGGGTGTGCTGCTCCATATCATATTGTAAACCTTTAGAATGGTCGCTATAATATAAATTTTTTATACACCTTCACAAAAAGCCGTTGCAACTTAAATTTCATACAAGTTCAACAAAACCAGCAGGCCAATCCTACCAAGTGATTGCATGTTTTGAGGCCGACTTCTCAGACTTTCCAGTAAATACCGAAAAATTGTTGCGACAAAAAAAACTTGGCCACTTAAATGAGCAATAAGCAATCCTAAGATTTTGACCGCAACCCTATGTAGTGATCTGTTCATGTAAACTGTGCCCAACGACCTTCGAGAGAAAGAAAAGAAACCATATTCTTTTCTGCCCTTATTTTTCTAGTTTGGAGTAAGCTCTTACGGCACGGATGTTCCGGCCAGCGTTGCGTGATTTTGATTTGAATGAATCACGAATCCAAAAACAACATTTAAAATTTGTTTAAATCAGACATTTTTTATTTTATTCGGCATCCAATTAAAAATAAATTTTTATTTTTTATTTGATTCAGCATCCAAATAAAAAACACTTTTCTATTTCCTATTTGATACGGCATCCAAATAAAAAATATTTAATAATTTGGGAAAAATTTAAACAACGTGACATCAGGACGAACAAGGCAACAGCTGTTTCGATTATACTTTGTAAATCTCTACAATATTTTTTATTTGTATTCAAGGTTCGAAACGATCTCAAGGCCACAACAATAACATTTTTGTAATGATTATTTTTTTTTAATTTTTCCATAATTGATTTTTATTTTTATGTTTTTTAAGTAGAAACTTTTTCAGACAACCTGCCATAGCTACGCAGATAGATCCATTTCGAAGGGTGCTAAGCCTTCATCATCAGTACGCTTTAGGCACGCTGCGCTACCCATTTAGCTATACAGCGGTGGTTTGTTTGACTGATAAATTGCTACCTTTTTACCAACTATATTAATTCAGCGTTGCGTTATTTGTTATTTGATTTTCCAGCTGAGTCAAAGATACTTTTTATTTTTTATTTGATTCGGCATTCAAATAAAAGATACTTATCAATTTGGGTGTCTTTGATGGATATGTCTAACCTTACACATCGGCCTTATCCCAAAACGTTTGATGTTGTTATTGTAGGTGCTTTCACCCTACCTACATAATACATCTCGGTGACATCTGGTGACGTTTCGGATGTAAATTCGAACTGCGACCTTTTCCTCCCTCCTGTAACCTGATCTACCTTCTGGTCACAGCTCCCATTGCTACCCCTTTCCTCTTTCATTCTGGGTCAAGTTTCTCATGGAGCAGGGGTTATTTTGAAGACATGCCCCATGCTTTTTTTGATCGAATATGGGGAATCAAGAGAGAGCAACTCTAATTCCGAGTATTGTCCAAACCGTACTGTTGTTGTTGTAGCAGTGCTTCGCCCCATCCAATAGGTGCGACCGATCACAAATTGTCATCAATATCCTCTAACGGGAGTCCCAGGAAACTTGCTGTTTCAACCGGGGTGGACCATAATGAATGCGTTATTAGAGGCGTTGGTTCCACATTACAATTAAATATATGGTTGGTGTCATGTAGGGACACATGGCAAGCATGGCATACATTTTATATGACGGG
>JARSSU010047908.1:0-53574 GCA_029619165.1 Eurosta solidaginis
AGGGTCACCCCTGGTCCCCTTATGGCGATATCTCGAAAATGCGACCACTATACAAACAACCACCACTCCTTTAAAACCCTCATTAAACTTAATTTGATACCATATCGTACAAACACATTCTAGAGTCACCCCTGGTCCAACATTGTGGCGATATTTCGAACGGCGTCCACCTATAGAACTAAGCCCACTCCTTTTAAAATACTCATTAAACCTTTCGTTTGATGCCATATTATACAAAACAAATTCTAGGGTCAACCCTGGTCCACCTTTATGGCGATATCTCGAAACGGCGTCCACCTATGAAACTAAGGATTACTCCTACTATACTATTACTACTATACAACAACCACCACTCCCTTTATAAAACCCTCATTAATACTTTAATTTGATCCCAACGTACAAAACACATTTATAGAGTCCACCCCTGGTACACTTTATGGCGATAGTTCGAAAATCGGCATGCGCCACTATAGAACATAAGGCCCACCCCTTTTAAATACTCATTAACACATTCGTTGATGCCATATTGTACCAACAAATTCTAGGCGTTGCGCGGATGTCCACTTGGTAGGCGATATCTCGATCAAACGCGTCCACTATGGGGACCTAAGGATTACTCCTTTAAAATACTCATTAACACCTTTCATTTGATACCCATATCGTACAAGCATCTGAGTCAACCTGATCCACCTTATGGACTATGTCCCTACAATAGGCGTCCCACCTATCGAACTAGGGCCACTCCCTCATAAAATACTCTTAATGCCTGTCATTGACACGCAGGTCATACAAACACATTCCAGAGGGTTTCCTCAGAGTCATTTTCCTACATGGTTATTTTTCTTTCTTTGCTGTCACCATAGCTCTCAATGAGTATGTAATGTTCGGTTGACACCGACTTAGCTTCCTACTTGTTATTATTCGATTACTAATTAAATTAAATATATCTTGCCATGATGCTAGTGACATCATTTAAATGAACTCTTTTTTTTACAGGCGATGTATAAAATTTTGTGGCCGTTGTCCTCTAGCTGCGTCAAGCGTAGGTAATAAAGCTGATCATAATAAGAAGTTTAGATTTTTTAATCGTCAATATTCGGCGAGCTTCCAGAACTAGAGAAAGAATTAATGTCGACCAAGCCAGCGTAGGAGAGCCGTCAAAATCGACAGCAAGAACATCACCGACGTCTGCCACCCAGCCCATCTGAGAAAACCCAAACTGCTCATAGGGAAAATATAAAAACAACAACAAACTACAAATACTAAGATACCGATCCACCAGAACCTATTGATAACGAAAAATGAGGTTGGGTTTTTTTTAAACAAAATGAAAAGAAATATTCCGTATATTTTATATGCTTGTCAAATATATTTTTATTTGTTTGAATTATGTCTTAGAAAATGTATCCTTTCAAGCAGTTCACTGGCTGCCATTCACAGCATTCTATACAAAACAAATGTGATATATTATCCGTCAACTGCTGACAGGATGTTCAAGATGGCTACTTTTCATCGTTTTGGCAGTATTTTGACAGCATGG
Organism: Eurosta solidaginis; assembly: GCA_029619165.1. Classification (NCBI taxonomy): domain Eukaryota; kingdom Metazoa; phylum Arthropoda; class Insecta; order Diptera; family Tephritidae; genus Eurosta; species Eurosta solidaginis. The sequence goes on from JARSSU010047908.1 coordinate 1,541, forward strand.
GACGCATATGGTCGGCTATCATCAGCAGGTGATAGAAAACAGAGGTCGAATGAGACCAGGATAGTCACTTTAAAAATCAGGTGCTGAAAAATATCACACTTCACTACCTTAGTGAATCACATGATAGATAACAATTTCAAGGGTACCGTTCTCTCTCAGTCATGATTTTTATTTTTTTTTGAAGTTTTTGGCAATATAATATTCAAAAAAAAGAGCATAAATTAAAATGTATCCTCTTTGTTCAAAAACTGTCTCAAAACAAGAGAAAATCAAAAAAAAATAAACAAGGTAAAAATACTCAATTTTTTTTTTTTTTTTTGAGAAAAAATAAATATGTATGGCGCAGCTGAGAAATTTTCAAATTTTTCTTGCGGAAAAACTTCATAACTCAAAAACGGTTATACCTGGTAACAATGAGTGAATAATATCAAAAAAGATAGTAAACAGAATGTTTTAAAGCTTTGGCCGTGTTTTTTTTTCTTGCATATACATCTGCGTTTGCGACTAAAAACATCCTCACCGGCAATCACACATTAGTAGTCTGTATGGAGAAATAGTGGAGACTCCACACTTTCAAGGTGGGAAATAGTGGAGACACACAGCGCTTTTTAGTCACGAATGTCAGGCACAACTATTTATTAGTGCAAACTAAATGTGCACCAACCATCGATGCACTCTACACAGTCATATAAATTGAACAACTCAGCACTATGTCTTCATGCACATATGAGGAGCCGTAAAACAATCAGCACACTCACTCTCTTAGACCAACTAAACATCGATAAACAATCTGCCCTCCTACAAAAGTAGAAAGACAAAAAATTCACCACCAAACCACACCTCCACCACTAAGTACCCCGCAACTCAAAAAGTGTTTGTCGCTTATCGATGTCGATACATGTTGCTGGGCAATTGGAATTCAAAATGCTTTATAGTTCAACTTCGACACTAGCTATACTTCTGTGTCATGATATTAGAGAAAAATTACAAAAATTTACAAACGGCCCCAGACTATGGTTACTATACATGTTTCTGAGATTTCACGTCTTCATCAGCTAGCTTTCTCGGCAGCTGAGGATGAACTGGAAATCTCTGGCATTTACATACTCTTATACTAGTGGCAAAGCAGGCCTTTATCCACTCAGCATATGAATGCCCGCTGCTCGCTTGCAATTCGTCTGTAAAGGCTTGGTTTCCTCGAACTCGAAATCACCGTACGATATATAGCTGCCGCTACGCAGCGATAGAGTACATGTCAAAAATGGTTTGCAGTGTAAAGTATTCTATGTGGAAACTAAGAAGATGGTGAAGTTCCCAATTCGATGTAATATATAGCAAAACAGTGTATTAACACTAAGAAATCCAACTCCATGTGACTGCTAGGGTTCATCGCAGAGATGTCAGCTTGGATGAGATGCTGTGAAGCACATTCGTCGAATGATGACAAGTGTGATCTCTTCTGCTCTAAACGTTCAAAATTCCAAAGTGATTGGATCACCTGATCGTATTGACGCTCGCTCGTCTCATCTGATATGCTCTTCTATCACCGCTGAAGATAGGCGCCGCCATATGAACAGCCTGTCAAAACGCTGAAAAGTAGCCACATGTTGAACAGCCTGTCAGCGCAGTGGATCAACATAAGAGATCACACTTTCCTCTTTGTCAAATCATCACAATCTGTGAAGTAGCTGACGCGCACAGTCCAGGTTCTACAAGTATCGAGATGTATGAGAAGGAAACAATCTCCTTGCTCTTTCTTACACACTGCATGTTTGACACTATCGTGTCAGTGTCAAACTAGCGTATGGAACCAGAGTGGAACTGCGTGAGAACTGCGCTATTGACACTGAACGAAGTATAGCCAAAATTACCGCGGGTTGCTGTCGTGGCAAAGCGACGTCAGGGAGACACAAAAAGGAGCAGAATAGTCAGATACGGGTTGCTGTGATGGTAAATTTTTTGAACGAATTTAGTAAGAAAATGTAGTGCTACCCTATCTGGAGCCTACAGAAAATATATCAAAAACTTGATGGGGTATCTGAGGACGCGTAGTTATTACAGCATTAAGAATACGGTGCTTAGTTTTTCTACCCGTTAAACAAAGTTCATCCGCAGCAAAAACAGTGTGAAACCGAGATCGACTGACAAGTACCCGCTCGAAAAATGTGTTTGATGAAAGAGAAACATGAAAGACGCGTTGTTGTCCGGTTATACAATAGTCCAAATAGAAAAGTATGTCCACGAAGTCTTGGATAAGCGAAGCAAAACTGCGTATATAATACTCGCCGACGGTCTTGTGTCGTCGTTTTGCGAACAAGCGTCCCGTAATAATAGAGTATCACAATTTGTCTAATTAAAATTTAGTCTAAACATACGGATTTTAAGAGAGATCATAATAAGTTGCGCTCCTTGAAAGTAAATAATGAAGTACAACTAGTGCAAATAGCATCCCTATACGAATAAGCAACAAGCTCACTTTTATCAGCAGGTGTGAGCGTGGCTCGGGATGTGCGTGCTTGCTACACATATCCACTTGTAGACCTTTATAAGGGGCACAATAGACCATGTGTCGCAATGCGATCTCAAATACATTGGTGAATCAAACTAAGTGGCTATCTTATCATGTCAACTGACTGACAGATGTCTCTAATATGGCCACTTAATTTTTAGCGTTTGACAGGTGTGTTCATATGACGCCGCATTGCCGGCTATCTTCAGCGTGATGATAGAAAGAGATACAGAATGAGACAGCCATAGTCAATTACACAATCAGGTTGGATCCAGTCACTTGGGAATTTTGACGTCTATGCATGCGAACGATATCCACACATTAGCTTTGATTAACACTATGCTCATATTATTATCTAACTTTACTATCTATCTATTAATCAATCATCACTCACGATTTTTTCACGTTATTCGCAGCAAGTGCCCAACTCATCAAATTTTAAGTATGCACTGTCAGCATGTTTCCTGACATCTCTGTAGTTATCGCGTCTTCCAGCTGTCATCGAGGAAGTAGCATTAAATATTGTAAACGATTTGCTGCAAATCCTCTTATTTGCCCTTTGCTAGGGTTCGTAGTCGCTAACACTGTGAATAGATAACTCACCACTATTGATATACTGGAAAATGGCCTTTTAAAATACTCACAAGAACTACTCAACTGTGCACCGATAGCTAATAACCAAACTGATAAACTTAAAGTAAAACTGACTTGCTCAAAAATAATGAATATCTGCTATTGCGTCGCACCTAGACTATCGTCTATAGTCGTAACTGCGTTGACAACTCAAATCAAACTGATTCCAGCGCCTCTACTCTGCGGCCTTTTATACTCTCTGGTTTCCTCGTCGCATCTTCTGAATCTACTAGCATTTCCATGAGCTCTCAAACTTCTCAGCTATAACTAAAATTGCACGATTTTATAGCTTCTCTCATATTGTGAGCGAACACTTCCACAATTAATTGCCTACATTTAGGAGCATCTCAAATAAGATCTGCCATATGGTTGTGCCCTCTTTCTCATCCTGCGTGTACCTACATATCTGTGGACATAATGTTGATTATTGATGTGAATGTTTGTAGTTTACAGTCTCTCGCGCACACGTAGGCGTATAAGTAAATGCATCTGTGTGTGACATCTCTCGGCTGCCTTATATATGTGTATACATGATTTGATTAATTACGTAAAATCGCTTAGCATGGCCTTAGCATCGCCTTAGTGATGGTATAGCTTAGTGATGCTAATATCCGTGACCTGCCCTCCACCTAAGTCTGATCGTCCCGATAGACAAAATCTCCCGATCTAAACGCCGCTAGCATCTCCAATGTACCACTCTTCTAATCCTGGTTTCCCCAGTGGTTTGTATCGGTAGATGGTATCACTGATCTCTTCACAACTTGTACGGGCCTTCCCAACTGCACCGAAATTTGGCTTGAACACGTTTTCCGCCGGTGGGGTTGTTTAACAGTACCAATCTCCTGCAAGAAACCTTCCAAATTAAAGTTCTTGCCAATGCCAGTGTTTCATCTAACTACTCATACCTGGGTCCGTTCCTTCACACTCTGTGTTTGGCAATGACCACTTCGTAGAGTTTGCGCTGGACGGATTGCTTGCATAAGCGTGTATCGTTCCCACATTTCACACAGTAGTGCGCTTCGGCTGAAACTACCGCGCATCTTTCTCGGAAATTCGCTGCTTCGTTTTCGGCGATCTTTTAGTTTGTCCATGCCAGTGGTTCTGCTCGCAGGTACTTGATTTGGATTATTTGGCCATTCATTCTATCAACCTTTGCCTTTCGACTTTCGGGTCTTTGTGTGAGTCTTTTCCACAGTACCGATTACTGACTGACCTTTTTACCAAACTAAAGTTAGTGGTATGTCCTGGGTCTTATAGAGCATAATTTTTCTCGCATATCGATCCTGATGTCATGGTCAACCCCTATGAAGGGGTGGTGGGGTCACTCCAATATGACTTCATCAACGATCTCCGCACAAACGAATTTGGTAGAACCATGACTTTTCCAATTAAATACTCACAGACTCGACTGTGACCGTACGCAACACTTGACTCCAGGTCAATGACTTTACTCTCCTGTTAGACAAATCATGATCGACTCAAGAATGAGATGCAGTATCTACCGTCCGTACACGCTCTTTATCCTCCACATCCCTCTGATGGTAAGAATGAAGTGACTTCCTTCCAATCTGCGACACAGACATCACAGGACATTTTGTTTTTCCACATAGCTGGAGCTGAGCTCTCGATTTTTCATCTGGCACGCTCTGCATCATACTCTCCAGCTTTGCGTTACGGCCATCCCACAAGTTGTGGAACTAACAGACCAGATCGCAATGACGTGCAATGTGACCGGGCTTCCGCATTTGAACATTTGATAACTTTTTCACTCGCTGTGCGATCTTTCAAGCGCCTCCATATAGCTTGTCGTCTACCACTCTGCCTCTTCTACCTCACACACGGCGTGCTTGACAAACTGACTACACAGAAGCACAATGCTGCTCTTCTGAGTCAGTGCATGGGATACCGTTCTGCGAATGTGGTTTTGGGTTGGCTATGTCGCTCGCGTCGTTTCTACGTCCGTATCGCCATGCATAAAATCTGGATTTCGTATCACTCTCGGTGTGTACTCACGGGTGCGTCCGCATTTGCCAAGATGAACTCATCTTTCAATATCCGAAGCAAAACTCCTGCCATGTCTCATTTGCTTTTTGGTACCGGTTTGCAACGCATTTGGTAGATATGTCTCTATGCTGCTTCCATAACGTCTCTCGACAGCGGCATCAATGCTCCATAGTTGTTCGCTCTCCCTCGGGAATCGTCTGTGGATTTCGGCTGCTGGCCCTCAATGCTACGAATAGAGCAGCAACTTACCTTCAGCAGTCCAGTTGTTCACTGTTGACGTCTCTCAAATTGAAGCTTGAATACCTCGAAAGAACAGAGGCCGTAAAAGATGGAGTTTTACCTTCGGATTGTCGCTGGAACAGCTGGGCGATTTAGTTGTAACTGTTGCATAAGACCTTTCAAACGCTTCTATCTCGATCAATTTGCTCGAGTTCTAAAATTTTGCATCTGCTCTTCCAGTTCGCAAAGAGCTGCGTGATACCGTTCCGAAATTTTGCCGAAATCCAGATATACGTGCCTCTTGCGCTTTCAGTTGAGATGACATATATGTCTTCTGTTCTTCCAATTGAGATGACATTTGCGACGCCATTTCTGAAATGCTGCCTCCTATGACTCCAGCTGAGATGCCATTGTCGATGTTTGTACAGATATTGTGCTCGTCACTGTCTGCTGTTTCGTTTTTTCTTCCATTTTGTTGTTGTTTTGTCGCTATCATAATGAAGACATACTCCTCAGCATTGTAGATCCCTTCAAATACCATAGCTACCTTAGTCGTTTTTGTAGCTGGATTTATCGACAGAAGTACCAATCCACGGAATTCCACTCCTCCTTCAGTTGCTGATCGTCCAATTCACTCAACTTTGCCTAGTCCAGTTGTATTCCCAATCTTGCGGAATTTATGCAACGATTCCCGCTTCTGCACCACTTGTACGAATTGCTGCAAATCTCTCTTATTTGCCCTTGGTTAGGTTCGTATCGCTAAACTGTTGAATAAATACTCCATATTGATATGGAAAATGGCCTTTATTAAATACTCACAATAACACTCAACACTGTGCAACGAATAGCTTAATACCAACTGATAACTTAAAGGAAACTGACTTTCAAATATACTGCTATTGCTCGCTATGATTCGTCTTAGTCGTAGACACTGCTGACACTCTCAATCAACTGATTCCAGCGCCTCTACGATCTGCACGGCCTTTTATACTCTCTGATTCTCGTTCGCATCTTCGAGACATCTACTATGCATTTTCCATGAGCTCTCACTTCTCAGTTATAACTAAATGTGCACGATTATAGCTTCTCTCTACATACCCATGCTCTGTATGTGTGAGCGACACTTCCACATTATAATTGCTGACATTTAGGAGCATCTCAATATAGATGTTCTGCATATGGTGTTGTGCCTGCTTCTCAGCTGCGTGTACCTAACCTGCAAAATCGCGAGTACATCATGCATGCTATGTATGGAGTACTCGCTATGGACCACCCGAGTGCTCCAACGTTGTAACCACAATTCATACAAAAATATGGTCCAATTAACATTGGCGATGTCCTAGGACTGGACATATACTCCAGACTCTCCGCATTACACTCAGAGCAATCCAGGGAGTACCCACAGTTACAATAAACATCGTGTGTGTATGTTCACAATCGTTAAAACGGGCATGATACGGCTTACAATGTTCGTATAAAAACATGAGTTGGTCCTATGGCTGAAGTACAGTGGAGTATAATTTGTAATACTCCAGTGACCACATGATCCAACGATTTTTGCAGGTACATATCGTGTGGACATAATGATGTGAATTAGTGATGTGAATGTTGTAGTTTACAGTCTCTCGTGACACGTGAGGCGTATAAGTCAATGCAGTACTGTGTGTGACATCGTCTCGGCTGCCAGTTATATATGTAGTATGACATGATTTGATTATTGATCGTAAATATCGCTTAGCATGGCCTCAGCATCGCCTTAGTGATGTCTAGCTTGTAGTGATGCTAATATCCGTGACATATAACTGTACTTTCTGAGCACTCGTACTGTTGTAGATATTTTTGCGTATGGTGTTTATAGCGAATGCTTGGAATTTGGGGGCTGGCTTAAGTCGACAATATATGCAAAGTTATTGTGCAATAGTATTTCTATGTCAGCTGTAATGGGCTGGCAACCGTTTTTAAAATCTACCCTGCAAAAATTGTTGGATTACGTGTTCCATTTTCTTCATGTTGGAGTACTCTAACAATACTCCTTTGCAATGCGTTTGCGGACCACCACATCAGCCGATCAGTGCCCTGTTTTTAACGACTGTGATCACGACACGATGACACGATCGACAGAGTTGCAAAAGTATAAATATGCCATGCAAATATAACTCATAATAAATATTTTACTTGGCAACTCTGAAGTGTAAAATGCAACAGCGCACTGGTTTTATGTATACATACTATAGTATAGAGAACTAGTAGTGTCTTATATTGTCACGCAAATGCTAAATGAACATAGGATATTCGTAGATATAAATATAAAAGTGTATTGCCCCTCTTCATTTACTTTCATTTTAAATTAATCACTCCGATAATTCTTCCGACAACACAATTCTTTAGTACTTTGCATATGATCCTCTGTGGGCTCCATGGAGTACACAGTGAAAGTACTTTGGAATGTACTCTCACGTATGTACTCTATGGATACTCACAAACAAAGCGAGAGTGGGATCACACTACTCCTCTCCTAGGACATCGCAATGTAATTGGAGCACATTTTTTGTATGAATACAGATTATATTTGGAGCAGTCCTATACTCCCAAAGGAGTATTCCTTACATTATTTATAGAGTACTCGCGTTTTTTGAAGGTTATAATCACACAAATCAAAACACAAGATTGCGCAATGCGCATGTAACATTAGATCAGCTATTTTTTGTTTACGTATGATGACCCTTTTCCTTTAGCTCTTTTTTCCATTCGCTCAAGGGTCAACTGTGACATAGATGCTCAGAACCGTGCAATTTTGAACTCGTGAATGCGCACCTACCCAGATTGCTTCGTTCTACGCATATACGTCATAGTTTACTCTTAGCGAATAAAAAAAACAGCGAGAAAAAAAGAGCTAAAGAAAAGAGTCAATTCATACGTCATAAAAAAACAGCTGATCTAATGTTTACATCCGCAATGCGCACATTGTGAATCAAACTAAGTGTGATATCTTATCTGTCATTGCCTGACAGGATGTTCATATGGGTACTTTTTAGCGTTATGGCAGCGTGTTCAAATAGGGCGCTAGGGCCTGCTATCTTCAGCGGTTGATAGAAAGAGATACAGAATGAAACAGCGATAGTCAATTACAAATCAGGTGATCCTATCACTTTGGAATTTGACGTCTAGATATCAAACTTAGTTTGATTTACAATGATGCGCAATCTTCAAGATGAGTGTGGTGACTAATCAGCTGATTGCATTTTGTTGATTAGCCAATTAGTATGGCCGATATAGCGATTTTGAACTCTCAGTGAAAATATGATGGCGATTTTTGAATCGAAGCTATTTTTTTTTATAGCTATAGCGATCGCTTCTATATTTTTGATAAGCGAATTGCAATTGTATACTGGATATAAAAAAGGAATGTTTAAGTTGTTTACGGAGTAGATTGAATGTTATACATTAATTTAGTTAGTATACAGAATATATGAACCAAAATTGGAATAAAAAGAAAAAATATGTGCCTTTTTTGTAAAACTGATGTAATGTGAAATTCTAATTTTCTGATATTATGATACAATATTATTAACTGGCTGACGACATTATGTTCAGTCTCGTATTACACTCACATATGAACTAGCGGAAATAGATGTCTATGCATCTTTGTTTTATAAATTTTGCTAATTGAAAATGCTTTGATTTTAAATGTAAGATGAGTCAATCCGAAAAAAATTTGTATATGTAACACCATAAAAATATGATTATTTACATATTGTACTGCTCCGGTATCAGCTACTATACTCCGTATGAATTATTCTGAAAGTTGTATTTGGCTGCTATAATCGTTTTATAGTAAAGTGTACTAATGTTAATAGAAAAATGCCAGAGCAATAATATAGCACAGTACTCAAACTATTATAACAAACATTTTACAGAAAATTAGTCACACAAATTGACATACCAATTTCAGTGCCCTAGAAATTAGCTGACGAATCCAACATATAATATGACAAAACTTGAATTGCATTCTCCAAAAATCCTAAATTTGAGTTCAACTGTTACATAAGACGAAGTGTGATATACATTTCTATAATCTTTATTGTTCCATCTAAAAATCACGAAATTTATAAAACTGCTAACGGCTACTGCCTAGAAGTATACTTAGGAATCAGCACAGGCAACCAGTTCTTAGACAAGTGCTTAAAGACCCACGTCTATTTGGCGTACATGTGTAATTAAAACCAATAAAAATAAATCAGTCATTTAATCTCTATTTATACCACTTCATGAAACTATTATCATGAACGGGGACTTTTACCCAATTATCACGGGCTTACTTCGCATGCGTTTTCGCGATTATAGGCTCATAAAATGCGCAAGCAAACTTCGCAGCACAACAGATCAAAACGCGTCGACTATAAAATATCAATTCCAAATAGACGTCGCTGAATAGGGCAAACTAGCTAAAACGTAAACACAATCGAGTGAAGAAAGTCATCGCTCATGCAGAGAATATCGCTATTGGCAAATACTGCAGACGGTGATTGTCATGTAGAAGCATGACATGAAGGAAAATCGCATATCACTGATATTCGGATATTCGGATGTAGCATAGCGATCACTCACAAATCACACAAGAAGATGTGATGTAGCAGATGTAAACATTAGATCACGCTGTTTTTTATGACGTAAGACATGGACCGTTTCCTTTGTAGCTCTTTTTTTCTCGCTCTATCTACTTATAAGCTCAAGAGTTAACTATGACGTATATGCGTAGATCGAAGCAATTTTGAACTCGTGAATGGCAACCTGGGTAGGGTATTTGTGAGCTATCACTATTAGCGATTTTTTATTCGCGGCGATGCAATCACCGATAGTGAAATATCGTTCCATCACTAGAGCGCAATTGACAGCCGTGACGCGTTTTCTTGCCAATTGTTCTGAAAGAACGCTTTGTTGAGTAAAGTTTTTAATTATTATTGCCTTTTTTAAGGTGTTAGAGTTGCTGAATATGTTTGGATTGATTATTTCAGGGCGTTTGTAAGTATGCTTTGTGTTTATTCAAAAGGAAATAAAAAATTTGTATATTGATATGGAAACCCTTTTTAGCCGCAAACAGATTTACACCGTGGATGAGAATAAAGTTGTCATAAAATGTTCCAGATATAGATCATGTTAACTATATAGTTGTGTCTTAACTGGTGTAACAGCCCCTGCACGAAGGAACAGCAGCCGCTGTATACTTTAGTTGGCCTGATGATAATTCGGCTCCAACATGGCAGTACTTGGGTCACATATCCAATGCGAAGCCATCTGCAATTTTTAAAATCTCACAACTCAAGAAAAGACATGAACTAGAGGCGACGGAGCATGGAATGATTTTTGGTGCACAGAGATTTCACATACAGCACAAATTGGAATCTCAGTCGAACCAGAGCTTATGATTGCTGAGTTGACGCCAGCTGTGGTAGTGAAACAAAAGTGCAAAGAAGCATTTATGTGTGAACTCTAAACCTGGAGCCAAATCGTCACGGATCGACAACGATACAAAAGAAAATGGACACGCTACAGAATCAGTTGTATAGAACTCGACGCGAAACTAAAATAGGAAATAAATGCCGCGATAAACCTTCGGATTTAGGCCCATCTTTTTCAATTTGTGTTGTTGTAGCCGTGCTTCACACCACCCAGTAGGTGCGACGACTCACAAAATGTACTTACTATCGGTATTGTGCAGTTTAGGGGCCCACCCTAAAATTGGGCCTTTGTTTTGAGTGAGGTATCAAAAGACGCGTATTCACGTCTAGATCAGAATCCGAAAGCGGAAGTTAACTTTGTTTACCCGTTCAAAAGATATTAACGAAAAACCGAAAATACCGCGGGTACTTCCGAAACCGGGGGTGGGATCCATAGTATTTTTGCGCAGAACACCTTTCTGCGTTGGCGGCCTTCGGCCGCGCTTATAACAAATAACCCTGGGCTACGCCATGCCAAGTCCGGGTTGTGTGGTATAACTGTGGCTACGCCACGGTGATGAACGATGGGTACAACACAACAACAACCACATGAAAATCGCCAACTTCAACTGCAAATATCTCCGGACAGAGATACAATTTTTCTTTTCCGCCTTCGGATTATGTTCTCGAGATTAATACGCGTCTTTTGATACCTCACTCGAAAATCTTGGCCCAACTTTAGGCTGGGCCCATAAACTGCACTTCTACCTTAACATCCTCTAACGGGAGTCGGTGGAGAAGTTTCAACAGGGATGTGCCAACCGCAAAAAAGGGGTCTAGAGGCGTTGGTGTTACAAGTAGGACATACATTATGTGAGATGGGGCTGATTCGGGATAGGTAAGAGTTAACCCTTTTACAGTATCCAGATGGAAGTTGAGTTAGAGTGATCGCGACTTTAGGGTATTTGACTTTAAGAACGGGGTTCACCGGGTAATTCCTGGCATAGGCGTTAGACGCGTTTTGTTGGATATCTCTGAGGACCACTTTGTGATGTTTTTCTACAAACGGCTAGCTTCTCATATGCCTATTTCCTCAAAATACGTACGGAGGGCGAGATAGCCTAGAGAGTTCCATGTGGTACACTAAATCGTTCCAGATATGGCCGTGCTAGTACCTTATGGTGCCTGTGACCGGATCTATATGCGGCAACAACCACTGATAACACTCCCCAAAGTGTTCTTATCGTTACAATACACAACAACGACCACTTCTGAGCCTCTTTCAATCAGAATTATGACTAGGTTTCTGGGTATTCAGCCGAAACTGTTTGTTCAGCATTTCATTTCTCCTTATGGGGAGTACTCTGTTGTTGTTGTTGTAGCGATAAGGTTGCTCCCCGAAGGCTTTGGGAGTGTTATCGATGTGATGGTCCTTTGCCGGATACAGATCCGGTACGCTCCAGTAACACAGCTACATTAAGGTGCTAGCCCGACCATCTCGGGAACGATTTATATGGCCACATTAAACCTTCAGGTATCCCTCCCTCCCCACCCCAAGTTCCATGAGGAGCTTCGGGTCGCCAGAGCCTCCTCTGTTAGTGAAATGGGATTCGCCGCTCGAAGGTGAGGTTGACAATTGGGTTTGAGAAGCTATATATTGCGCTGGCAACCTGAAAGGTTGCGCTACACAACCCCTTGAATCTGGTATTTTAGTCGCCTCTTACGTCAAGCATACCTACTGCGGGTATATTCTAACCCGCTGGGAGTGGGGAGTACTCTCGCCTGGCTGTGCAGACGGTGTTCTGGGGACATACGTAGACTGTTCCTATCACTTCTGAGAGCGGTGTTTTGACAAGCTTGTAATTTCTTCAAGTGAGTATTCCTTAGGCCCAGTAATCAGCGCGTCTTTATCTTTACCGTAAGTGCTCCCTGCAAGATATTTGAGGATTGAGCATAATGGATCAACTTGGATGTCCAATGTGGTCGACATTTGTTTTATGTATATTGTCAAAAAGTTCGCCGATTTTTTGGCCGGTGACAATGTCAGGTTTCGCGAGGCGTCTTGCTCTTTAATTTTTTCTACATCTTCAAACAGATGAATTTTCGATGAAAAGCTTTTCTGTCAGAAATACACTCCGAGCGATGACCAAACCACTGCCGGGGCCGTCCTCGTTTAGTTAAGCGTTTTTTAAAATATTTCGATTTACTTTTCCCGGACTTTGAACACAGGACCCTCGGGACATCTCACACTATTTCTTCAAACTCATACTGATTTTGTTTTCTTCTTTTCAAGGTGTTGGGTTGAAAGCTTTGTTTATAATATTATAAAGGACAAGCGGGTTTCTAATTTTCCGGGATTACAACGGTCACCACTAGTAAATAAGCGCCAAGCTCTTAAGAAATTAATGAGATTTCTTATTCTTCTGTAGATTTTAAAGATTTGTGTTATATGGAGTCTTACGCTCGTAAACGAATATTCATCGAAAAAGTTCGTGGTTAAAGTCTTTCGTACTATCTATACATATTCAATTTATAGTTCTTTGGGCGCTACTCATAAGTACAACACGGCGATTCAAGGGGTTGATAGGCGCAATACAAAGCTTTATAGCTTCAGAGCTTCCGCAACCCAATTCTCGACCTCACCTACGCAAGGGAATCTTGTTACATATATGAATGTATCATACTCATATTTAGCAGGCGAAGCTCTAGAAACCTTAAGCTCCTCATGGAACTAGGGGGTGGGTGGAGAGGTGCCCTAGAAGGTTTAATGTGGTCATGTTAATGGTTCCCCAGATGGTCGGGCTAGTACCTTAATGGTGCTTGTTACCGGAACGCAGAAAGGTGTTCTGCGCACAAAATACTATGGATCCCACCCCCGGTTTCGGAAATACCCGCGGGTCTTTTTCGGTTTTTCGTTAATATCTTTTGAACGGGTAAAAAAGTTAACTTCCGCTTTCGGATTCTTGATCTAGACGTGAATACGCGTCTTTTGATACCTCACTCAAAAAAAGGCCCAATTTTAGGGTGGGCCCCTAAACTGCACAATTACCGATATTAAGTACATTTTGTGAGTCGGCGCACCTACTGGGTGGTGTGAAGCACGGCTACAACAACACAAATTGAAAAGATGGGCCTAAATCTCGAAGGTATATCGCGGCATTTATTTCCTATTTTAGTTTTCGCGTCAAAAAGTTCGCCGATTTTTGGCCGGTGACAATGTCAGGTTTCGCGAGGCGTCTTGCTCTTTAATTTTTTCTACATCTTCAAACAGATGAATTTTCGATGAAAAGCTTTTTTTGTCAGAAATACACTCCGAGCGATGACCAACCACTGCCGGCCGTCCTCGTTTAGTTAAGCGTTTTTAAAATATTTCGATTTTACTTTTCCCGGACTTTGAACACAGGACCCTCGGGACATCTCACACCATTTCTTCAACTCATACTGATTTTGTTTTCTTCTTTTCAAGGTGTTGGGTTGAAAGCTTTGTTTATAATATTATAAAGGACAAGCGGGTTTCTAATTTTCCGGGATTACACGGCCACCACTAGTAAATAAGCGCCAAGCTCTTAAGAAATTAATGAAGATTTCTTATTCTTCTGTAGATTTAAAGATGTATGTTATATGGAGTCTTACGCTCGCAAGCGAATATTCATCGAAAAAGTTCGTGGTTAAAGTCTTTCGTCTATCTATACATATACCAATTTATAGTTCTTCGGGCGCTACTCATAAGTACAACACGGCGATTCAAGGGGTTGATAAGCGCAATACAAAGCTTTATAGCTTCAGAGCTTCCGAAACCCAATTCTCGACCTCACCTACGCAAGGGAATCTTGTTACAGATATGAATGTATCATACACATATTTAGCAGGCGAAGCTCTAGAAACCTTAAGCTCCTCATGGAACTAGGGGGTGCGTGGAGAGGTGCCCTAGAAGGTTTAATGTGGTCATGTTAATGGTTCCCCAGATGGTCGGGCTAGTACCTTAATGGTGCTTGTTACCGGAACGTACCGAATCTATATCCGGCAAAGGATAATCAACATCGATAACACTTCCAAAACCTTTCTTTATTCGTTAATACAGATCCGGTACGTTCCGGTACAAAGCACCATAAAGGTACTAGCCCGACCATCTCGGGAACGATTAATATGACCAAATTAAACTTTCTAGGCCATACCGCCCCCAGGATTTCGGGAGTTCTCCTTGTTATAACTGTGTGCAATATATAAAAGGGGGGTCCTTAAATCAAATCAACGATTGTTGCAAGTCTCAAATATTAACTCTTTATAAGGTAATTTGAACTTATAACCCTGAACGAGACGCTTCAACCGTTCCTAATCCGAGGTTCGTCTATTATGGCTTTTTGGTTTTGAGTAACAAATACAAAAAATAAGAATTCAGATTTGTCAGTTACCATAGAAATATCTTAACTTTGACCGCTGTGCGACAAAATCCTCAACTGCCTATAGTAGGGGTCAGATTAAGAGTGATATTTTTGACTTTGGTATTACCCATGATAAAAATATGAGAAAACCATTATCTCTCGGCGGTCATGATGGTATTTTGATTTTTAAAGTAATTTTATAATTTAGGATTCGGTTTTATATATCTTAATTTGAACGATTTAAACCGCGCATATCCATAGTTTGCGCACACCAGCAACAAGTTTATTTGCCATCACCAGTAGAGAAGGTCTGCCCAGCCGACCGATTCACCTAGTCCAGTAAGGGGATGTTAGTTCGTGGAGGCAGAATTTTCTGACGCCTTTTTATCCCATTGGTGTTATGTGGGGCATCCCGATTTTGTTGTGATGTAAAGGCAGGAAGCAGCGCGCATATGCATTGTTAATCACATAATGGCATCAACAGATTTAGGCGGCGCAGTCTCCTTCCAGTTTCTTCATGTAATGTTATTGTCATAAAAATCCCCCGCCCTGGTCAATAGGTTCGAACGCAAGAAAATTGCATCAAAAAACTCGAACGAAAGTCCGAGGAAAACGAACTATTTCGTAACGCGTGGATCATAAACAATCTACTCTTGGAGGATTTTTTCCACTTTACCTTTAAATAGATGCGGTTTACTTTGTAATATTTGTATCGTGGTATTGCCATTGAAAGGAGCGAGACGAGAAAAAATTGTTAACTTGATTTAAAAGGACCACCTTAATATATATATATATCTATTATTCATTGATATACATACATATATGAATGTAAATAACAATAATTTCTATTCATAACATTTTACAGCAAAATACGAATGCAAATCTGCAATTTAGCCAAAAGATGTTAGAAAACTTTTTCAATTACGCATCCAGTTTCACCATGACTCCTCAACAGATTCCACCATTGAGCAACGAAACGCTAGTGCCTCTATCGACATTGCAAAATTGGTATGCAAACTTTCAAAGACGTATGGCTCATAATCCAAATTTCTGGAAGTATTAATTAGCCTCTTGTTCATACTTGGAGAAAAGAAGTAATCTAATTCTTGTACGCGTGTTCCTTCATATCGATTGTGATCGGGCACATGGGAGGATGATTTTAAGTCCAGAAAAACTCTTTCTGATGAGTTTTCCTCTTAAATCGAGCATTTATCTGATTAATACGGTGCTCTTATAGAGAATAGCAACGTGGAATAGTATTTGCGTAAATATTTACTATTTCATAATTTTTATTTGTAATATCATGAACAGTTAATTTTTATAAGTTTGAATAGATTTACTAATAAATATCAAATTTGGTAAATAAATGTTAAGGCTATTTTGTACTCATTGAAGATATTATATTATTATAGAAAAGCTAAGAGGGACTTGTGCTATAAAGACACTATGGCGCGGTACGTTGCGGTAACATGCGCCGCTAAAGTACAAGCCCGACCATCTCTGGAACGTTTTTAATAAGACTACATTGAATGCCCAATAAAAGGGATGTTGAAGCGATCAAGAAGTTTTTAAAAATTGTAAAAAAAAAGAGTGCAGAATCACAAAAGAATATAACAAGGTTATACAATATATGTACATATTATATACGTTTCAAAAATGAACAAAATCTACGAAACGTATTTTTTAAATATTTTTGCTAGCTTTAAACATTTTAAATTCATTGCTTTTGTTGGCACCAATTAAGAAGGCGAAGTACAACAACATATACGTTTCTATACCGCACATTTTGTTGTAACTGATGTAAGAAAAAATTTCATTTCCTGGAAATAACTGACCAACAGTATATTCATGTATGTATGGCGGCCACCGTGGTGTGATGGTAGCGTGCTCCGCCTACCACACCGGATGCCCTGGGTTCAAACCCCGGGCAAAGCAACATCAAACATTTTAGAAATAAGGTTTTTCAATTAGAAGAAATTTTTCTAAGGGGGTCGCCCCCTCGGCAGTGTTTGGCAAGCGCTCCGGGTGTATTTCTGCCATGAAAAGCTCTCAGTGAAGACTCATCTGCCTTGCAGATGCCGTTCGGAGTCGGCATAAAATCATGTAGGTCCCGTCCGGCCAATTTGTAGGGAAAATCAAGAGGAGCACGACGCAAATTGGGAAGAGAAGCTCGGCCTTAGATCTCTTCGGAGGTTATCGTGCCTTACATTTATTTATTTTTTAACAGTATGTTCAGTTTCGAATTATACTCGTAAATGTCTTTGCACCTTTATTTTATAAGTTTTGATCATTGAAGACGCTTCGACTTTTGGGACCCGTTTCACAAGTTTTGTAATACGAGTCTATTTGTTCTGACAAAATTTTCTTTTCAGATGAAATTCACTTGTGTAGGGGTCACACTGGATAGAACCCTCACATGGAATGCTCATTTGGATGCTATCTTAAAAGCAACAAGAAGAGCTTTCTTCGCCTGTAGACTCTATGGAAAAATATGGGAGCTATCTCCAAAAATTGTATACTGGACATTTAATACTGTTGTAAAGCCAATAATCACATATGCTTCCCTAATTTGGTGGCAGAAGGCTACGCAAGAACGGCAACAGCAAAACTAAGCAAACTGCTACGACTACTTTGCTTTGGCATAGCGAGTGCGATGAGAACGTCCCCTGCTGATGCACTTTGTGCTTTAGTGGGAATACCTCCCTTCCCTATTCTGATAGAGAAAGAGGCAACACTAGGCGCACTCAAAATAATTCGGAGTTGAAGCTAGGAAACATGATTGGGCATATGAAACTAATTAGAAAATTCATAGTGGCGCAATGTCCCCTAAGCTCAGAATCTAACGGAACTTTGAAGTGTCCATTGTGGACAGAACCCACTGGGAAACAGGGAATCCTTATAATGACCCTGACTCAGAGGACTGGTTCACGGATGGCTCAAAATTCGATGACAGAGAGCAGGAGCTGGAATCTGTGGGCCGAACTTCAAGAAATCGATACCAATGGGATGCTACCCCACCATATTTCAGGCAGAAATCCATGCAATATTGTGGTAGAGAATGTCTAGTGAGTCTCTTCCTCGAAGAGCATCTACATTATGTCGGACAGCCAGGCGGCCCTCCGTGCTTTGCAATCCTATACAATTACATCTAAGCTAGTGGGTGACTGCATTGAAATTCTCAATGACCTGGGAGCCAAAAACAAGGTTAGTATGGGTTCCTGGACATCAGGGACATGAAGGTAATGAACATGCAGATTACCTAGCCAAGCAGGGTACTACAGCATTCTATTGTCTAGAGCCTTTATGTGGACTCACAAAATCACACACTAGGGAAATCATAAGTAACTGGGAAACGAAACAATTTGGGATTGAAGCGACTGTTAGGAAGGGGGAGCAGTTCGGATAACCTAAAGGTTAAATATGGTCATATCAAGAGCGCAAATGTGCTCGAGCTTATACTATTTGTTTAAACTCTGGCGTAAAGCAAACTTATACCAAAGAAATTGAAATTAATTTCTAGCTTTAAAAATTCAATTTCTTTGCTTTCAGAAAATTTTTGTTTTCTCGCTGAATTTTGAAGCAGCGAGTTCAACCTACTGTGCCGGAAGTTGATGTATCAAATCAAACAAAAACATTTTATAATCAGCTGTCCCATGCTGCGACCTTGCATTGTCACGCAATGGTATTTGCTATAACCAGAGAATTTATACACAATTGTGTATATAATCTCTGATAAAACAACTAAAAGTTTATTCGGCTGAGCTTTTCAATGCAATGGCCAAGCAATGACAGCAGTCAGTGAACATATTCGCCGACATTTTGTTGACCGCCAAAATCATGAAAAATAGCAGCAAATATAAGGAGCGAACTGAAATTTCTGACAAAAAAATTAGCGGATTTTTCCGTTCCTACTTGAACTGTGTAAATACATATTTAAATAAATTTGTTAATTTTTTCTAACTAATACATACCCAGATCTCCTGGTTCAGTTTTTGTTTCGGCCAAGCCACTGAAATTTTTTAACACAACAATAACTTACATTCACATTCACAAAAAATTAATTATACAAAACGAAAACACAATTCGAGGAAATAAAAAGCACAGCTCTATAATTAAACAAATGCAAATTAACTCCGAAACATCTAATTGATGTCGCATGCCGCATCCGAAATGCAAGAAAAGAAGAACTCCGGAAACGGCCATTTTTTCATTTTGCCGCCGGAAGTGCGAACTAGCAGCAGCGACGAGATTCCGTAGCGAGAATTTTATGTCCTAGTACAGCTATTGGCCGCAAGGAGACAGCGCTGTATTCGTTCTATTTCCGCCGCCCTCTTTCCGCTTCCATGTTAATTTTCTTGGCCGTTGGCCGTTTTTCAGTTGCAAGTTGCATTTCACTGCGGCGGCATCAATTAGATGTTTGTGAAGTTAATTTTTATTTGTTAAATTATTGTGTTGTGTTTTGTTTTAGTTATTTTCTCTTTAGTCGTGCTTTTGTTTCCATATTTAATTATTTATTTATTGCATAATTAATTTGTGTTGTTACATGATTTTATCGTTGCACTTAAAAATGTTCGGTGGCCTCGCCGGCAATAACTGTAAATTGGTTGAGTTTGGTTGCTTCTATCAGCGTTTTTTACTTAACCAACAACTGAACGAAGAATGGGAAGAACTGAACCAGGAGATCTGGGTATGTATAAGTTAGAAAAAAAACGAATAAATTTATTAAAATAAGAATTTACACAGCTTAAGTATGAACATGAACATAAAGGTCAGCTGATTTTGTTTTCAGAAACTTCAATTCGCTCGTATATTTGCCGCTATTTTTGATGACTTTGGCGGTCAACAAAATGTCGGCGAATATGTTCAGCTGACTGCTGCCATTGCATTGAAAAGCTCAGCAGAATAAACTTTTAGTTTAATCAGAGAACTTGTCAATTCAATACAGCTTGACACTTTCAACTTTCGCAAATACGATACAGATACCTACATATGTATGTATGTACATTAATATGGACGTGAAATAAATTGCAGAAATAAATTCAATAAATTACAGTTACACCCAGTTCTTCAGTACGAGTTTAAATTACAATTAAAGTTGAATAACTCCTTTCCACTTTGTCCATTTACTTAAAATTTTACTGCGGTCAAGATGTTAGTCAAATTTAACAGTAGTTTAAACTACAAGGCGGCCGCCGTGGCGTGAAGATAGCGTGTTCCGCCCACCACACCGAAGATCCTGGATTCACGCCCCGGGCAAAGCAACACCAAAAATTTTATAACAAGTTTTTCAATTAGAAGAACATGTTTGGCAAGTACTCCAAGTGTATTTCTGCCATGGAAAGCTTCTCAGTAAAAACTCATCTGCCTTGCAGATGCCGTTCGGAGTCGGCATTAAACAAGTAGGTCCCGTCCCGCCAATTTGTGGAAAAAACTATAAGAAAGCACGACGCAAATTGGAAGAGAAGCTCGGCCTAAAATCTCTTCGGAGGTTATCGCGCTTTACATTTATTGCCTTTTTTAAACTACAACTGAAAACCGTTCCTTAATTTTTTAATCACACTGATTATATATGGGCCGTAACGTCACATACGATCACGGATCGAAAATAATTTTCACTCCAGCGATGTAATTATCTTTATGCGAGTAAAAAACAAAAAATTTAGCCATTCTGGAACATTCTAAAAATACGTTTCATAGCAAAACGCAATAACTTCATACATTTTAACATTTTTTGAGTTGAAAAATTTTGTTATGTTTAAATGAATGTTGCCAAGTGGCGGAGTATTGCTATACTCCTTAAGATCGATTTAAGGAGTACTTTAGAAGTATTTAGGGGGCATACGAGTGCTCCATAACTGATCCTCATACGTATAAAAATGTGGTTCAATTTACATTGCGATGTCCTGGGCCAGAATCACCTACTTCAGCTTGGAATACTCCTTTGAACACCTGCAGGCGAAAACTTTCCGAAAAAACCCTAAAAAATTATTTTATGGACTACTCACAGGCAACGCTAGAGCCATGTCATGTACTTCATAGTTGAGTAATTACGCCAATTGGTCACACCAAGGGAGTTTAATTCGTTTTCCACCTGGTCTTGCCAACGGAGTGGGGGCCGCCCTCTACCTCTGCTTCCATAGGCGGGTTCCGATAGAAACACTTTCTTGGAGCGTCATCTTTCATTCGCATAATATGGCCTAACCAGCGAGAGCCGCTGCGTTTTAATTCGCTGGCCTATATTGATGTCTGCGTATAGCTCGTACAGTTCATCGTTAAATTTTCTTCGGTACTCGCCATCGCCAACGCATAGAGGTCCATAAATCTTTCGAAGAACTTTTCTCTCGAACACTCCCATAGCCGTTTCATCTGATGTTGTCATGGTCCATGCTTCTGCACCATATAGCAGGACGGGAACGATAAGTGACTTGCGAGTATGATTTTCGTTTGCCGTGAGAGGACTTTACTTTTCAATTGCCTACCTAGTCCAAAGTAGCATTTATTGGCAAGAGTGATTCTTCACTGAGTTTCAGAGCGTATTATCGGTTTCTAAACGGAGAGCTTTCCGGCTTGTTGTCGATTTTGTATCGAAATGTTATCGATGGGCTATGGGCTATAACACGCCGTTCGTTATTAACAAGTATCAATATTATTATTATTATTATTATTTGTGTTACGTGGAAGGAGGAAATGCTTTATGCACTAACCAGGTTGTTAAGCCTCGGTGCTACTCTCTGTAGCAGCGAGCCTCTCCGAGTGTAGGACTCCCATTCTTTTTCTTCATGGGCTACCCACTCAAACCTAACCTCCCACGGCCCACGCATTTTCCGCACCTGGGACCGCGTTTAGCAAAACTTCGGGTACGGAAGCGCGCCACGTGAGCTCTTTGGCTACTCTCACGTTATTGGGCTAAGCAACCATCTTGCCGTTTAGCGAGGAGAATATTCCTTGCATATCTGCTGACCATGTCCCATCTGTCATTTCCGCAGGTCATTTTATGGATGACATTGCCCGGGGATAGGTCTCCTAGTGTTACTTCCACTCTTCTTCGTTGCTGTGCGAAGTGATCGCATTCGAAAAAGGTGTGACGTACGTCGTCTATGAGCCACAGTATAAGCAATTCAGATTTTCAACCTTGCCCATCCCTGTGGAGGTATTCCCGGAAGTAGCCGTGGCCACTTAAAAACTGTGTCAGGTAGAAGTCGACCTCTCCATGTGGCCGTTCTAACCATGGCTCCAGCTGGGGAATCAGTTCCCTGGTCCACTTGCCTGCACTACTGCAGCTCCATTGCTGTTGCCAGCGTCGGATAGAATCTTTTTGCGCCTGCGCGGTAGCAACATCTCTGCATACTTCTCCTCGGAGATGGTAAATTGATTTCCTCTTCTCAGCGAGAAGATGTATCGGTATGGTTCCCGCAATAACAAGAACTGCGTCTGCGGATACCGTGCGGTAACCTGAGGCAATTCGTAGCGCCCCTCTGCGTTGGACAGAATAGCTGCTCGGTACATTCGGAATTTCATTGCATCCGCCCAAATTTCTGCACCGTACAAGAGTATAGAATCCGAAGCGGAAGCAAACAGCTTTCTTATACATGGCCTTGGCCCGTCTATGTTTGTCATTAATCGACTTAAGTATACTATGGTATGTGGAGTTTTCTCGCAGGCTCCTTGAAGGTGTTCCGACAAGGTTAGCTTGCTATGTAGCCTCACCCCAAGGTATTTCGTGGAGCTGCGTGTTTGTACTTGTTGTTCTCAGCAATCATATTCATAATGGTGGGAATTCGTCTCTTCTTGAGGATTACGATCTCAGTTTTCGCTGTCTCGAGCTGAAGTCCATGGTCACTCATCGATCTATTTACACTGCGCATTACTTGGTTTAATTTAAGCTGCGCCAGCTCGCAGTTCCGTGCTGTAATACGGCAGCCACGTCGTCTGCGAAAGCGACAACTTTTTGGCATGTGCAAGCGAAGGAGGCTGTCATACGAAGCATTCCAGAGGTCGGGACCTAACACCGATCCCTGGGCTGCTCCGCCTGTTATCCTCACCTTCCTCTGACCTTGATTTGTTTCGTACGTGAGCCAGCGATCTTTTAGGTAGTCCCTTAATATGGCTAGTAGATAAGGAGGTACCTTGAAAGAGTGTTTCAGCGCATCGAGCATGTCGTCTCACCTGACGGAATTGAGGGCATTTTTCACGTCCAGCGTGACCAGTAAGACAACCGGCCTAGTTTGGTGGTACGCGGTTTCGGCTTTCTTATCGTATTTATAACCTCGGCTATGGCATCTATTGTGGAGTGACCTTTCCGGAACCCATGCTGCCGATGGGACAGACCTCCTCCATCTTCAATGGCTGCTACCAGCCGTTGTTTAAGGGGGCTTTCCATCATTCATTTTCTTTCATTCATTTTTTATTCATTTTCTTTCAAAACAGGATATATGTTACAATAGCGACTTAAATTAAATTAACCAAAATTACAGAAAGAAAATTAAGGCATTCTGTAAAAATATGTATTTTAGTATCGAATGCCATCTCCGATAAAATTGAATTTAAAAACATGTAAAATAGTGCGTGGGGTGAAGTTTGATTAAAAATAATAAGTAATAAATTATATTAATCCAATATGTACATATATTTTTTTAAATGCTAGGGTTCAGCAAAATTTTGATGTCTTCGTGTGATTTTTCTAGTAAAAAGATTAAACCTTTCTCCCAAAAACACTCATATTTCTAGTGATACGTATACATGCAGGCAACGCATTAAAAGCTTTACAAGAAACGATCGTAAATAAGTTGTTGAAGTTGGTTGTTCGAGAGGTCGGGACATACACAAGTCCATATGAGTTTGCCTCAAGTTATAACGAACTATACTTCGCATCTTTCCCTCATCCATCATTAGGTTCGGTGGGGCGGAATTTCCCCATTACTATTTTATACCCTTGCCCCAAGGATCACGATCAACTTCTTTGCAAAGCTTTTTCCAGCTATTAAGTTTGCTTTGCTTTATGGCGGCACAGATAACCTTTTTGCTCTTTCGTATGCCTCCGCATGCTCTAGCGGGTCAGGCCTGCTGCACCTTGTTGTTGCACTTGTTTTTTACCTCTCCTAGGCCCTTTTCGTGGCATTGAGGTCTTGCATGCGTGGTTCAGGCAACGCATGGTGTCTTCTACCGTAGCGTTCGCCGCTTCGGCACTGTCGACTATCTGTCGTGCGCTCGCTTGTATAACAGCGGAGAACTTTGCAGCGTCAACCTTAGAGGCGTCCCATTTTGTTTCATACGGGGCGGTCTCCCTGTCCGACTTTGCCCTGAGTCATTAAGATGGAAGTTGATGTAGATATGATCACTACCCGTGAGATCCTCCATCACCCTCCATCCAGCCGCCTTTGACAGCAGGTTTTCCGATAACTAATGTAATATCAGGGATAGAGTGTCCAAAGCCTGGTCGCCGATATGTCGGGGTCGTGCCGGTATTCAGAATGACCAATCCAAGTCGGGCAGCCATTTCTAGTACTAGCCTTCCTCTGGAGTTAGTCTGGGCATTGCCCACTCAACAGCCCTAGCATTGAAATCCCAAGCGACGACCACGTTACCGGTTTCATCACGAAATCGTCTTCGAGTAGTTCTAGCTTATCTTTAAACCCTTGAATTGGACCATTGGGGACAGGTAGCAGCTCACTAGTGTGGTGTGCGCCACTGTTACGCGTACGTAGCCGTTTCCGACAACACGGCTTCGTGCGTGGGTGCCAGCGTCCACGATCCAGATCGCAGCAGCACCTGTTAAGTCTACGTGCAAGTCGCTCCTGACTCTATAAGGTTCGCTGATGATGGCATAGCTGGCTCTGTTTTCAAGAACCAATTGGTCCAGCAGACTATCGGCTAACCTGCTTCGGTTCAGTTTGCCTTGGATGAACCTCGACACTTGCACGCCTGTTTGGCCTTTGCGGCAGCGAGTGCCTCCCTGAAGGTGCTGCATGCTCCAGACCCGCGAAGGTGGTCGACCTTCTCTGACTGACATAAAAAGCACTTTGGAGTTTCCTTGCAGGCCGAGGCCTGGTGGCCACTCTGTCCGAACTTCGAGCAAGCACTGCTTCTATCAGGGCTTTTGCAGTCTGCTGTTCGGTGTCCGTAGCCTAGGACACCTGAAGCAGACTGTACAAAAGTGTGCCTGATAGAAGGCAGTGCTGGCTCGAAGTTCTGGACAGTGAGTTGTGGCGCGCGGCGAGCAGATGGGCGTCGGCACTGCAAGGTGACATACTCGGAGGGTGCTATTATATGTCGCTATATACAGAGACAGGGTCGAGACCGACTGCTTCTGCGGGTGCTGTGGACGCATGCAGCACATTCGAGGGAGGCACTCGCTGCCGCAAAGGCCAAACAGCAGATGCAAGTTCAGAGTGGTTCATCCAAGGCAAACGTGACCGTGTGAAGCAGGTTCAGCCAGCTAGTCTGTCGTGGACAATTGCGTCTTGAAAACAGATGCAGCTATGCCATCATCAGTCGAACCTTATAGAGTCAGAGCGACTTGCACGTAGACTTACAGGTGCTGCTGCGATCTGCGATTCCTTGTGGACGCTGGCACCCACGCACGAAGCCGTGTTGTCGGAAACGGCTACGTACGCGTAAACAGTGGCGCACACCACACTAGTGAGCTGCTACCTGTCCCCAAATGGTCCAATTCAAGGTTTAAGATAAGCTAGAGACTACTCGAAGACGATTTCGTGATGAAACGGTAACGTGGTCGTCGCTGGATTCAATGCTAGGGCTGTTGAGTGGGCAATGCCCAGACTAACTCCAGAGGAAGGCTAGCTACAGAAATGGCTGCCGACTTGGATTGGTCATTCTGAATCCGGCACGACCCCGACATATCCGGCGACAGCTTTGGACACTCTATCCTGATATTACATTAGTATCGGAAAACCTGCTGTCAAACGCGGCTGGCATGGAGGGTGATGTAGGATCTCACGGTGTGTAGTGACTCGATACTATCTACATCACTTCCATCTTAATGACATCAGGGCAAAGTCGACAGGATTGGCCCGCCGTATGAAAACAAATGGTGACGCCTGTCTAACGTCTGACGCTCTGCAAAGTTACTCCTGCTGTATACAAGCAGAGCGCACGGACACTGATAGTCGTACGGTGCCGAAGCGGCTGTGAAGCGCTACGGATAGAGACACACCATGCGTTGCCTGAACCACGCATGCAATGAGCCCTCAATGCCACGAAAAGGCCTGTGTGTAGAGTAAAGAAACGTGTGGTGAGTGCAACAACAAGGTGCAGTCATGCCTGTGAACCCCTGGGCGAAGCATAGCATGAGGCATACGAAAGAGACAAACAGAGTATCTCGTGCGCGCCATAAAGCAAGCAAGACTTAATAGCTGGATAGCTGCTTGCCGAGAAGTTGATCGTGATCCTTGGGCTAAAGGGTTATAAAATAGTAATGGGGAAATTCGCCACCGAACCTAATGAGGATGAGTGGACAAGATGCGTAGTATAGTTCGTTTAACGTGAGGCAACAAAAACTCATATGACTTAGTGTATGTCCCGACCTCTCTGAACAACCAACTCAGACAACTTATTTACGATCGGTTTACTGTAAAGCTTTTGAATGCGCTGCCTGCATGTATACGTATCACTAGAAATATGAGTGTTTTTGCAGAAAGGTTTATTCTTTTTTACTAGAAAAATCACACGAAGACATCAAAATTTGCTGAACCCTAGCATTTAAAAAATATATGTACATATTGGATAATCTAATTATTACTTATTATTTAATCAAACTTCACCCCACGCACTATTTACATGTTTTAAATTCAATTTTATTCGAGATGGCATTCGATACTAAAATACATATTTTTACAGAAGCCTTAATTTTCTTTCTGTATCTTTTGGTTAATTTAATTAAGTCGACTATTGCACACAAATAACATATATCTTGTATTGAAAGAATATGTACATAAAAATGAATGAACTGAAAATGTAATGATGGAAGCCCACCTGAAACACGGCTGGTGAGCAGCCATTGAAGATGAGGACGGTCTGTCCATCGGCAGCATGGGTTCCGGAAAGGACACGCCACAATAGATGTACATAGCCGAGTGTTATAAATCCGATAAGTGAAAGCCGAAACCGCGTACCACCAAACTAGGCCGGTTGTCTACTGGTCACGCTGGACGTGAAATGCCCTCATTCCGTCAGGTGAGACGACATTGCTCGCATGCGCTGAAACACTCTTTCCAGGTACCGCTATCTACTAGCATATACGGGACTACCTAAAAGATCGCTGGCTCACGTACGAAACACAAATCAAGGTCAGAGGAAGGTGAGGATAACAGGGCGGAGCAGCCCAGGATCAGGTGTGTTAGGTCCCGACCTCTGGATGCTTCGTATGGACAGCCTCTTCAGCGTGCACATGCAAAAACAGTTGTCGCTTTCGCAGACGACGTGGCCGCCGTAATTACAGCACGGAAGCTGCGAGCTGGCGCAGCTTAACATTAACCCAGTAATGCGGCAGTGTAAATAGATCGATGAGTGCCCTATGGACTTCAGCTCCGGACAGCGAAACTGAGATCGGAATCCTCAGAGAGACGTCGCTGTTCCCACATTAGATATGATGCTGAGAACAACAAGAATACAACACGCAGCTCCACGAAATACTTGGGTGAGGCTACATAGCCAAGCTAACCTTGTCGGAAACACCTTCAAGGAGCCTGCGAGAAAACTCCACAACCATAGTATACTTAAGTCGATTAATGACAAACATAGACGGGCCAAGGCCATGTATAAGAAAGCTGTTTGCTTCCGCTTCGATCTATACTCTTGTACGGTGCAGAAATTTGGCGTGATGCAATGAAATCCGAATGTACGAGCAGCTATTCTGTCCAACGCAGAGGGGCGCTACGAATTGCCTCAGGTTACCGCACGTATCCGCAGACGCAGTCTTGTTATTGCGGGAACCATACGATACATCTTCTCGCTGAGAAGAGGAAAATCATTTACCTTCTCCGAGGAGAAGTATGCAGAGATGTGCTACCGCGCAGGCGCAAAGATTCTATCCGACGCTGCAACAGCAATGGAGCTGCAGTAGTGCAGGCAAGTGGACAGGGAACTGATTCCCCAGCTGGAGCCATGGTTAGAACGGCCACATGGAGAGGTCGACTTCTACCTGACACAGTTAAAGTGGCCACGGCTACTTCCGGGAATACTCTCCACAGGGTGGACAAGGTTGAAAATCTGAATTGCTTATAATGTGGCTCATAGACGACGTACGTCACACCTTTTTCGAATGCGATATCACTTCGCACAGCAACGAAGAAGAGTGGAAGTAACACTAGGAGACCTATCCCGGGCAATGTCATCCATAAAATGACCTGCGAAATGACAGATGAGACATGGTCAGCAGATATGCAAGGAATATTCTCATCCCTAAACGGTGAGATGGTTGCTTAGCCCAATAACGTGAGAGTAGCAAAGAGCTCACGTGGCGCGCTTCCGTACCCGAAGTTTTGCTAAACGCGGTCCCAGGTGCGGAAAATGCGTGGGCCGTGGGAGGTTAGGTTTGAGTGGGTAGCCCATGAAGAAAAAGATGGAGTCCTACACTCGGAGAGGCTCGCTGCTACAGAGAGTAGCACCGAGGCTAACAACCTGGTTAGTTGCAGTAAAGCATTTCTCCTTCCACGTAACACATAATAATAATAATAATAATAATATTGATAACTTGTTAATAACGAACGGCGTGTTATAGCCCATAGCCCATCGATAACATTTCGATACAAAATCGACAACAAGCCGGAAAGCTCTCGTTAAGAAACCGATAATACGCTCTGAAACTCAGTGAAGATCACTCTTGCCAATAAATGCTACTTTGGACTAGGTAGGCAATTGAAAAGTAAAGTCCTCTCACGGCAAACGAAAATCATACTCGCAAGTCACTTAACGTTTCCGTCCTGCTATATGGTGCAGAAGCAGGACCATGACAACATCAGATGAAACGGCTATGGAGTGTTCGAGAGAAAAGTTCTCGAAAGATTTATGGACCTCTATGCGTGGCGGATGGCGAGTACCGAAGAAAATTAAACGATGAACTGTACGAGCTATACGCAGACATCAATATAGGCCAGCGAATTAAAACGCAGCGCTCTCGCTGGTTAGGCCATATTATGCGAATGAAAGCGACGCTCCAAAGAAAGTGTTTCTATCGGAACCCGCCTATGGAAGCAGAGGTAGAGGGCGGCCCCCACTCCGTTGGCAAGACCAGGTGGAAAACGAATTAAACTCCCTTGGTGTGACCAATTGGCGTAATTACTCAACTATGAAGTACATGACATGGCTCTAGCGTTGCCTGTGAGTAGTCATAAAATAATTTTTTAGGGTTTTCGGAAAGTTTTCGCCTGCAGGTGTCAAAGGAGTATTCAAGCTGAAGTAGGTGATTCTGGCCCAGGACATCGCAATGTAAATTGAACCACATTTTTATACGTATGAGGATCAGTTATGGAGCACTCGTATGCCCCCTAAATACTTCTAAAGTACTCCTTAAATCGATCTTAAGGAGTTATAGCAATACTCCGCCACTTGGCAACATTCATTTAAACATAACAAAATTTTCAACTCAAAAATGTTAAATTATATGAAGTTATTGCGTTTGCTATGAAACGTATTTTTTAGAATGTTCCAGAATGCTAAATTTTTTGCTTTTACTTCGCATAAAGATAATTACATCGCTAGAGTGAAAATTATTTCGATCCGTGATCGTATGTGACGTTTACGGCCCATATATAATCAGTGTGATTAAAAAATTAAGGAACGGTTTTCAGTTGTAGTTTAAAAAAGGCAATAATGTAAAGCGCTATAAACCTCCGAAGAGATTTTAGGCCGAGCTTCTCTCCAATTTGCGTCGTGCTTTCTTATAGTTTTTCCACAAATTGGCGGGACGGACCTACTTGTTTAATGCCGACTCCGAACGGCATCTGCAAGGCAGATGAGTTTTTACTGAGAAGCTTTCCATGGCAGAAATACACTTGGAGTACTTGCCACATGTTCTGCTAATTGAAAACTTGTTATAAAATTTGGTGTGCTTTGCCCGGGGCGTGAATCCAGGATCTTCGGCTTGTGGTGGCGGAACACGCTATCTTCACGCCACGGCGGCCGCCTTGTAGTTTAAACTATGTTAAATTTGACTAACATCTTGACCGCAGTAAAATTTTAAGTAAATGGACAAAAGTGGAAAGGAGTTATTCAACTTAATTGTAATTTAAACTCGTACTGAAGAACTGGGTGTAACTGTAATTTATTGAATTTATTTCTGCAATTATTTCACGTCATATTAATGTACATACATACATATGTAGGTATCTGTATCGTATTTGCGAAAAGTTGAAAGTGTCAAGCTGTATGAATTGACAAGTTCTCTGATTAAACTAAAAGTTTATTATGCTGAGCTTTTCAATGCAATGGCAGGCAGTCAGCTGAACATATTCGCCGACATTTTGTTGACCGCCAAAGTCATCAAAAATAGCGGCAAATATAACGAGCGATTGAAGTTTCTGAAAACAAAATCAGCTGACCTTTATGTCATGTTCATACTAAGCTGTGTAAATTCTTATTTTAATAAATTTATTCGTTTTTTTTCTAACTTATACATACCCAGATCTCCTGGTTCAGTCTTCCATTCTTCGTTCAGTGTTGTTAAGTAAAAAACGCTGATAGAAGCAACCAAGCTCAACCAATTTACAGTTATTGCGGCGAGCCACGAACTTTTTTAAGTGCAACGATAAAATCAATGTAACAACAACAAATTAATTATGCAATTAAATAAATAATTAAAATTATGGAAACAAAAGCACGACTAAAGAGAAAATAACTAAACAAACACAACACAATAATTTAACAAATAAAAATTAACTTCACAAACATCTAATGATGCCGCCGCAGTGAAATGCAACTTGCAACTGAAAAACGGCAACGGCCAAGAAAAATTAACATGGAAAGCGGAAGAGGGCGGCGAAATAGAACGAATACAGCGCTGTCTCCTTGCGGCCAATAGCTGTACTAGGACAATAAAAATTCTCGCTACGGAATCTCGTCGCTGCTGCGGTTCGCACTTCCGGCGGCAAAATGAAAAATGGCCGTCCGCAGTTCTTCTTTCTTGCATTTCGGATGCGGGCATGCGACATCATTAGATGTTTCGCAGTTAATTTGCATTTGTTTAATTATAGAGCTGTGCTTTTTATTTCCTCGAATTGTGTTTTCGTTTTGTATAATTAATTTTTGTGAATGTGAATGTAAGTTATTGTTGTGTTAAAAAATTTCAGTGGCTTGCCGAAACAAAAACTGAACCAGGAGATCTGGGTATGTATTAGTTAGAAAAAATTAACAAATTTATTTAAATATGTATTTACACAGTTCAAGTAGGAACGGAAAAATCCGCTAATTTTTTTGTCAGAAATTCAGTTCGCTCCTTATATTTGCTGCTATTTTTCATGATTTGGCGGTCACAAAATGTCGGCGAATATGTTCAACTGACTGCTGTCATTGCTTGGCCATTGCATGAAAAGCTCAGCCGAATAAACTTTAGTTGTTTTATCAGAGATTATATACACAATTGTGTATAAATTCTCTGGTTTATAGCAAATACCATGCGTGACATGCAAGGTCGCAGCATGGGACAGCTGATTATAAAATGTTTTTGTTTGATTGATACATCAACTTCCGGCACAGTAGGTTGAACTCGCTGCTTCAAAATTCAGCGAGAAAACAAAAAATTTCTGAAAGCACAAGAAATTGAATTTTAAAGCTAGAAATTAATTTCAATTTCTTTGGTATAAGTTTGCTTTTACGCCGAGTTTAACAAATAGTATAAGCTCGAGCACATTGCGCTCTTGATAGTGACCATATTTAACCTTTAGGTTATCCGAACTGCTCCCCCTTCCTAACAGTCGCTTCAATCCAAATTGTTTCGTTCTCCAGTACTTATGATTCCCTAGTGTGTGAATTTTGTGAGTCCACATAAAGGCTCTAGACAATAGAATGCTGTAGTACCCTGCTTGGCTAGGTAATCTGCATGTTCATTACTTCATGTCCTGATGTCCAGGATAACCCATACTAACCTGTTTTGGCTCCCAGTGTCATTGAGAATTTCAATGCAGTCACCCACTAGCTTAGATGTAATTGTATCGATTGCAAAGCACGGAGGGCGCCTGGCTGTCCGACATAATGTAGATGCTCTTCGAGGAAGAGACTCACTAGACATTCTCTACCACAATATTGCATGGATTTCTGCCTGAAATATGGTGGGTAGCATCCCATTGGTATCGATTTCTTGAAGTTCGGCCCACAGATCCAGTCCTGCTCTCTGTCATCGAATTTGAGCCATCCGTGAACCAGTCCTCTGAGTCAGGGTCATTATAAGGATTCCCTGTTTCCAGTGTGTTCTGTCCACAATGGACACTTCAAAAGTTCGTTAGATTCTGGCTTAGGGACATTGCGCCACTATGAATTTTCTAATTAGTTCATATGCCCAATCATGTTCCTAGCTTCAACTCCGAATTATTTGAGTGCGCCTAGTGTTGCCTCTTTCTCTATCAGAATAGGGAAGGGAGGTATCCCACTAAAGCACAAAGTGCATCAGCAGGGACGTTCTCATCGCACTCGCTATGCAAAGCAAAGTAGTCGTAGCAGTTTGCTTAGTTTTGCTGTTGCCGTTCTTTGCGTAGCCTTCTGCCACAAATTAGGGAAGGCATATGTGATTATGGCTTTACAACAGTATTAAATGTCCAGTATACAATTTTGGAGATAGCTCCCATATTTTTCCATAGAGTCTACAGGCGAGAAAGCTCTTCTTGTTGCTTTTAAGATAGCATCCAAATGAGCATTCCATGTGAGGGTTCTATCAGTGTGACCCCTACACAAGTGAATTTCATCTGAAAAGAAAATTTTGTCAGAACAAATAGACTCGTATTACAAAACTTGTGAAACGGGTCCAAAAGTCGAAGCGCTTCAATGATCAAACTTATAAAATAAAGGTGCAAAGACATTTACGAGTAAAATTCGAAACTGAACATACTGTTAAAAAATAAATAAATGAAGGCACGATAACTCCGAAGAGATCTAAGGCCGAGCTTCTCTTCCAATTTGCGTCGTGCTCCTCTTGATTTTCCCTACAAATTGGCCGGACGGGACCTACATGATTTTATGCCGACTCCGAACGGCATCTGCAAGGCAGATGAGTCTTCACTGAGAGCTTTTCATGGCAGAAATACACCCGGAGCGCTTGCCAAACACTGCCGAGGGGCGACCCCCCTTAGAAAAATTTTCTTCTAATTGAAAAACCTTATTTCTAAAATGTTTGATGTTGCTTTGCCCGGGTTTGAACCCAGGGCATCGGTGTGGTAGGCGGAGCACGCTACCATCACACCACGGTGGCGCCATACATACATGAATATACTGTTGGTCAGTTATATTCCAGGAAATGAATTTTTTCTTACATCAGTTTACAACAAAATGTGCGGTATAGAAACGTATATGTTGTTGTACTTCGCCTTCTTAATTGGTGCCAACAAAAGCAATGAATTTAAAATGTTTAAAGCTAGCAAAAATTATTTAAAAAAATACGTTTCGTAGATTTTGTTCATTTTGAAACGTATATAATATGTACATATATTGTATAACCTTGTTATATTCTTTTGTGATTCTGCACTCTTTTTTTACAATTTTTAAAACTTCTTGATCGCTTCAACATCCTTATTGGGCATTCAATGTAGTCTTATTAAAACGTTCCAGAGATGGTCGGGCTTGTACTTTAGCGGCGCATGTTACCGCAACGTACCGCGCCATAGTGTCTTTATAGCACAAGTCCCTCTTAGCTTTTCTATAATAATATAATATCTTCAATGAGTACAAAATAGCCTTAACATTTATTTACCAAATTTGATATTTATTAGTAAATCTATTCAAACTTATAAAAATTAACTGTTCATGATATTACAAATAAAAATTATGAAATAGTAAAATATTTACGCAAATACTATTCCACGTTGCTATCTCTATAAGAGCACCGTATTAATCAGATAAATGCTCGATTTAAGAGGAAAACTCATCAGAAAGAGTTTTTCTGGACTTAAAATCATCCTCCCATGTGCCCGATCACAATCGATATGA
Organism: Eurosta solidaginis; assembly: GCA_029619165.1. Classification (NCBI taxonomy): domain Eukaryota; kingdom Metazoa; phylum Arthropoda; class Insecta; order Diptera; family Tephritidae; genus Eurosta; species Eurosta solidaginis. The sequence goes on from JARSSU010047908.1 coordinate 35,875, forward strand.
AGGAACACGCGTACAAGAATTAGATTACTTCTTTTCTCCAAGTATGAACAAGAGGCTAATTAATACTTCCAGAAATTTGGATTATGAGCCATACGTCTTTGAAAGTTTGCATACCAATTTTGCAATGTCGATAGAGGCACTAGCGTTTCGTTGCTCAATGGTGGAATCTGTTGAGGGAGTCATGGTGAAACTGATGCGTAATTGAAAAAGTTTTCTAACATCTTTTGGCTAAATTGCAGATTTGCATTCGTATTTTGCTGTAAAATGTTATGAATAGAAATTATTGTTATTTACATTCATAATGTATGTATATCAATGAATAATAGATATATATATATATTAAGGTGGTCCTTTTAATCAAGTTAACAATTTTTCTCGTCTCGCTCCTTTCAATGGCAATACCACGATACAAATATTACAAAGTAAAACCGCATCTATTTAAAGGTAAAGTGGAAAAAATCCTCCAAGAGTAGATTGTTTATGATCCACAGCGTTACGAAATAGTTCGTTTTCTCGGACTCTTTCGTTCGAGTTTTTTGATGCAATTTTCTTGCGTTCGAACCTATTGACCAGGGCGGGGGATTTTTATGACAATAACATTACATGAAGAAACTGGAAGGAGACTGCGCCGCCTAAATCTGTTGATGCATTGTGATTAACAATGCATATGCGCGCTGCTTCCTGCCTTTACATCACAACAAAATCGGGATGCCCCACATAACACCAATGGGATAAAAAGGCGTCAGAAAATTCTGCCTCCACGAACTAACATCCCTTACTGGGACTAGGTGAATCGGTCGGCTGGGCAGACCTTCTCTACTGGTGATGGCAAATAAACTTGTTGCTGGTGTGCGCAAACTATGGATATGCGCGGTTAAATCGTTCAAATTAAGAATATATAAAACCGAATCCTAAATTATAAAATTACTTTAAAAATCAAAATACCATCATGACCGCCGAGAGATAATGGTTTTCTCATATTTTTATCATGGGTAATACCAAAGTCAAAATATCACTCTTAATCTGACCCCTACTATAGGCAGTTGAGGATTTTCGCACAGCGGTCAAGTAAGATATTCTATGGTAACTGACAATCTGAATTCTTATTTTTGTATTTGTTACTCAAAACCAAAAGCCTATAATAGACGAAACCTCGGATTAGGAACGGTTGAAGCGTCTCGTTTCAGGGTTATAAGTTCAAATTACCTTATAAAGAGTTAATATTGAGACTTGCAACAATCGTTTGATTGATTTAGGACCCCCCTTTTATATATTGCACACAGTTATAACAAGGAGAACTCCCGAATCCTGGGGCGGTATGGCCTAGAAAGTTTAATTTGGTCATATTACTCGTTCCCGAGATGGTCGGGCTAGTACCTTTATGGTGCTTTGTACGGAACGTACCGGATCTGTATTAACGAATAAAGAAAGGTTTGGGAGTGTTATCGATGTTGATTATCCTTTGCCGGATATAGATTCGGTACGTTCGGTAACAAGCACCATTAAGGTACTAGCCCGACCATCTGGGAACCATTAACATGACCACATTAAACCTTCTAGGGCACCTCTCCACGCACCCCCTAGTTCCATGAGGTAGCTTAAGGTTTCTAGAGCTTCGCCTGCTAAATATGTGTATGATACATTCATATCTGTAACAAGATTCCCTTGCGTAGGTGAGGTCGAGAATTGGGTTTCGGAAGCTCTGAAGCTTATAAAGCTTTGTATTGCGCTATCAACCCCTTGAATCGCCGTGTTGTACTTATGAGTAGCGCCCGAAGAACTATAAATTGGTATATGTATAGATAGACGAAAGACTTTAACCACGAACTTTTTCGATGAATATTCGCTTGCGAGCGTAAGACTCCATATAACATACATCTTTAAAATCTACAGAGAATAGAAATCTTCATTAATTTCTTAAGAGCTTGGCGCTTATTTACTAGTGGTGGCCGTGTAATCCCGGAAAATTAGAAACCCGCTTGTCCTTTATAATATTATAAACAAAGCTTTCACCCAACACCTTGAAAAGAAGAAAACAAAATCAGTATGAGTTTGAAGAAATGGTGGTGAGATGTCCCGAGGGTCTGTGTTCAAAGTCCGGGAAAAGTAAATCGAAATATTTTAAAAACGCTTAACTAAACGAGGACGGCCCGGCAGTGGTTTGGTCATCGCTCGGAGTGTATTTCTGACAAAAAAAGCTTTTCATCGAAAATTCATCTGTTTGAAGATGTAGAAAAAATTAAAGAGCAAGACGCCTCGCGAAACCTGACATTGTCACCGGCCAAAAATCGGCGAACTTTTGACGCGAAAACTAAAATAGAAATAAATGCCGCGATATACCTTCGAGATTTAGGCCCATCTTTTTCAATTTGTGTTGTTGTAGCCGTGCTTCACACCACCCAGTAGGTGCGCCGACTCACAAAATGTACTTAATATCGGTAATTGTGCAGTTTAGGGGCCCACCCTAAAATTGGGCCTTTTTTTGAGTGAGGTATCAAAGACGCGTATTCCACGTCTAGATCAAGAATCCGAAAGCGGGAGTTAACTTTTTTTACCCGTTCAAAAGATTTAACGAAAAACCGAAAAAGACCCGCGGGTATTTCCGAAACCGGGGGTGGGATCCATAGTAGTTTTTGGCGCAGAACACCTTTCTGCGTTCCGGTAACAAGCACCATTAAGGTACTAGCCCGACCATCTGGAGAACCATTAACATGACCACATTAAACCTTCTAGGGCACCTCTCCACCCACCCCCTAGTTCCATGAGGAGCTTAAGGTTTCTAGAGCTTCGCCTGCTAAATATGAGTATGATACATTCATATATGTAACAAGATTCCCTTGCGTAGGTGAGGTCGAGAATTGGGTTTGCGGAAGCTCTGAAGCTATAAAGCTTTGTATTGCGCTTATCAACCCCTTGAATCGCCGTGTTGTACTTATGAGTAGCGCCCAAAGAACTATAAATTGATATATGTATAGATAGACGAAAGACTTTAACCACGAACTTTTTCGATGAATATTCGTTTACGAGCGTAAGACTCCATATACACAAATCTTTAAAATCTACAGAAGAATAAGAAATCTTCATTAATTTCTTAAGAGCTTGGCGCTTATTTACTAGTGGTGACCGTGTAATCCCGGAAAATTAGAAACCCGCTTGTCCTTTATAATATTATAAACAAAGCTTTCACCCAACACCTTGAAAAGAAGAAAACAAATCAGTATGAGTTTGAGAAATAGTGTGAGATGTCCCGAGGGTCCTGTGTTCAAAGTCCGGGAAAAGTAAATCGAAATATTTTAAAAAACGCTTAACTAACGAGGACGGCCCCCGGCAGTGGTTTGGTCATCGCTCGGAGTGTATTTCTGACAAGAAAGCTTTTCATCGAAAATTCATCTGTTTGAAGATGTAGAAAAAATTAAAGAGCAGACGCCTCGCGAAACCTGACATTGTCACCGGCCAAAAAATCGGCGAACTTTTTGACAATATACATAAACAAATGTCGACCACATTGGACATCCAAGTTGATCCATTATGCTCAATCCTCAAATATCTTGCAGGGAGCACTTACGGTAAGATAAAGACGCGCTGATTACTGGGCCTAAGGAATACTCACTTGAAGAAATTACAAGCTTGTCAAAACACCGCTCTCAGAAGTGATAGGAAAGTCTACGTATGTCCCCAGAACACCGTCTGCACAGCCAGGCGAGAGTACTCCCCACTCCCAGCGGGTTAGAATATACCCGCAGTAGGTATCTTGACGTAAGAGGCGACTAAAATACCAGATTCAAGGGGTTGTGTAGCGCAACCTTTTCAGGTTGCCAGCGCAATATATAGCTTCTTCAAACCCAATTGTCAACCTCACCTTCGAGCGGCGAATCCCATTTCACTAACAGAGGAGGCTCTGGCGACCCCGAAGCTCCTCATGGAACTTGGGGTGGGGAGGGAGGGATTACCTGAAGGTTTAATGTGGCCATATAAATCGTTCCCGAGATGGTCGGGCTAGCACCTTAATGTAGCTGTGTTACTGGAGCGTACCGGATCTGTATCCGGCAAAGGACCATCACATCGATAACACTCCCCAAAGCCTTCGGGGAGCAACCTTATCGCTACAACAACAACAACAGAGTACTCCCCATAAGGAGAAATGAAATGCTGACAAACAGTTTCGGCTGAATACCCAGAAACCTAGTCATAATTCTGATTGAAGAGGCTCAGAAGTGGTCGTTGTTGTTATTGTAACGATAAGAACACTTTGGGGAGTGTTATCAGTGTTGTTGCCGCATATAGATCCGGTCACAGGCACCATTAAGGTACTAGCACGGCCATATCTGGAACGATTTAGTGTAACCACATGGAACTCTCTAGGCTATCTCGCCCTCCGTACGTATTTTGAGGAAATAGGGCATATGAGAAGCTAGCCGTTTGTAGAAAAAAATCACAAAGTGGTCCTCAGAGATATCCAACAAAACGCGTCTAACGCCTATGCCAGGAATTACCCGGTGACCCCGTTCTTAAGTCAAATACCCTAAAGTCGCGTCACTCTAACTCAACTTCCATCTGGATACTGTAAAAGGGTTAACTCTTACCTATCCCGAATCAGCCCCATCTCACATAATGTATGTCCTACTTGTAACACCAACGCCTCTAAGACCCCTTTTTCGGTTGGCCATCCCTGTTGAAACTTCTCCACCGACTCCCGTTAGAGGATGTTAAGGTAGAAGTGCAGTTTATGGGCCCAGCCTAAAGTTGGGCCAAGATTTTCGAGTGAGGTATCAAAAGACGCGTATTAATCTCGAGAACAATAATCCGAAGGCGGAAAAGAAAAATTGTATCTCTGTCCGGAGATATTTGCAGTTGAAGTTGGCGATTTTCATGTGGTTGTTGTTGTGTTGTACCCAAAACAAAAAAATCGTTCATCACCGTGGCGGTAGCCACAGTTTATACCACACACCCGGACTTGGCATGGCGTAGCCCAGGGTTATTTGTTATAAGCGCGGCCGAAGGCCGCCAACGCAGAAAGGTGTTCTGCGCAAAAATACTATGGATCCCACCCCCGGTTTCGGAAGTACCCGCGGGTCTTTTTTCGGTTTTTCGTTAATATCTTTTGAACGGGTAAACAAAGTTAACTTCCGCTTTCGGATTCTTGATCTAGACGTGAATACGCGTCTTTTGATACCTCACTCAAAACAAGGCCCAATTTTAGGGTGGGCCCCTAAACTGCACAATTACCGATATTAAGTACATTTTGTGAGTCGGCGCACCTACTGGGTGGTGTGAAGCACGGCTACAACAACACAAATTGAAAAGATGGGCCTAAATCTCGAAGGTTTATCGCGGCATTTATTTCCTATTTTAGTTTTCGCGTCGATTCTATACAACTGATTCTGTAGCGTGTCATTTCTTTTGTATCGTTGTCGATCCGTGACGATTTGGCTCCAGGTTAGAGTTCACCATAAATGCTTCTTTGCACTTTGTTTCACTTACCACAGCTGGCGTCAACTCAGCAATCATAAGCTCTGGTTCGACTGAGATTCCAATTTGTGCTGTATGTGAAATCTCTTGTGCACCAAAAATCATTCCATGCTCCGTCGCCTCTAGTTCATGTCTTTTCTTGAGTTGTGAGATTTTAAAAATTGCAGATGGCTTCGCATTGGATATGTGACCCAAGTACTGCCATGTTGGAGCCGAATTATCATCAGGCCAACTAAAGTATACAGCGGCTGCTGTTCCTTCGGGCAGGGCTGTTACACCAGTTAGAACACAACTATATAGTTAACATGATCTATATCTGGAACATTTATGACAACTTTATTCTCATCCACGGGTGTAAAATCTGTTTGCGGCTAAAAGGGTTTCCGATATCAATATACAAATTTTTTATTTCCTTTGAATAAACACAAAGCATACTTACCAAACGCCCTGAAATAATCAATCCAAACATATTCAGCACTCTACACCTTAAAAAGGCAATAAATAATTAAAAACTTTACTCAACAAAGCGTTCTAGAACAATTGGCAAGAAAACGCGTCACGGCTGTCAATTGGCTCTAGTGATGGAACGATATTTCACTATCGGTGATTGCATCGCCGCGAATAAAAAATCGCTAATAGTGATAGCTCACAAATCACCTACCCAGGTTGCCATTCACGAGTTCAAAATTGCTTCGATCTACGCATATACGTCATAGTTAACTCTTGAGCTTATAAAAAAAAGAGCGAGAAAAAAAGAGCTAAAGGAAAAGGTCAATTCTTACGTCATAAAAAACAGCTGATCTAATGTTTACATCTTCACATCACATCTTCTTGTGTGATTTGTGGTGATAGCTATTGCTATCCAAATATCCAAATATCAGTGATTGGCGATTTTTCCTTCATTCGATTCTTCTCAATGACAATCACCTCTGGCAGTATTTTGCCAATAGCGATATTTCTGCATGAAGCGATATTTCTTCACTCGATTGTGTTTACTTTTAGCTAGTTTGCCCTTTCAGCCGACGTTATTTTGAATTGATATTTTTATAAACGACGTTTTGATCTGGTTGGCTGCGAAAGTTTGCTTGGCATTTTATGAGCCTATAAATGAAACGCATGCGAAGCCCGGTGATAATTGTAAAAGTCCCCGTTCATATAAATATTTCATGAAGTGTATAAAAGAGATTAAATGACTGAATTTTTTTTGGTTTTTAATTACAAATGACGCCAAATAGACCTGGGTCTTTAGACTTGGGTCTAAGATTGGTTGCCTATGTAATTCCTAAGTTAATACTTCTAGGCAGTAGCCGTTAGCAGTTTTATAAAATTTGTGTTTTTGATGGAAAAATAAAATAATTATAGAAATATATATCACTCGTCTTATTGTAAACAGATGTAACTCAAAATTTAAGTTTTTTGGGAGAATGCAATTCAAGTTTTGTCATATTATATGGTTGAATTCTCCGGCTAATTTCTAGGGCACTGAAGTGGGTGGCTAATTTTCTGTTAAAAATATTTTTATAATAGTTTGAAGAATTTGCTATATTTTTGCTCTGCATTTTTTCATTTAAAATTAATTCACTTTACTATAAAAACATTATGCAGCCAAATACAACTTTCAGAATAAATTCATACGGAGTATTTCTGAATACATCGGTGTAGTATACAAATAATAGTAAATAAATCATGTTTTTATGGTGTTACATATACAGATTTTATTTCGGATTGACTCATCTTACATTTAAAAATCAAAGCATTTTCAATTAGCAAAATTTATAAAACAAAGATGCATAGACATCTATTTCCGCTAGTTTCATCTCATTGAGTGTAATACGAGACTGAACATAATGTCGTCAGCCAGTTAATAATATTGTATCATAATATCTCAGAAAATTAGAATTTCACATTACATCAGTTTACAATAAAAGGTACATATTTTTTTCTTTTTATTCCAATTTTGGTTCATATATTCTGTATACTAAACTAAATTAATGTATAACATTCAATCTACTCCGGTAAACAAACTTAAACATTCCTTTTTTATATCCAAGTATACAAATTGCACATTCGCTTATAAAAATAAATAAAGCGATCGCTATAGCTATAAAAAAATAGCTCGATTCAAAATCGCCATCACTATTTTCACTGAGAGTTCAAAATCGCTATATCGGCCATCACTAATTGGCTAATCAACAACATGCAATCAGCTGATTAGCTCACCACAACTCATTCTTGAAGATTGCGCATCATTGTAAATCAAACTAAGTGTGATATCTAGACGTCAACAAATTCCAAAGTGATAGGATCACCTGATTTGTAATTGACTATCGCTGTCTCATTCTGTATCTCTTTCTATCAACCGCTGAAGATAGCAGGCCCTATGCGCCTCCATATTGAACACGCTGCCAAAACGCTAAAAGTACCCATATGAACATCCTGTCAGGCAATTGACAGATAAGATATCACACTTAGTTTGATTCACAATGTTGCGCATTGCGGATGTAAACATTAGATCAGCTGTTTTTTTATGACGTATGAATTGGACTCTTTTCTTTAGCTCTTTTTTTCTCGCTGTTTTTTTTATTCGCTCAAAGAGTAACTATGACGTATATGCGTAGAACGAAGCAATCTGGGTAGGTGCGCATTCACGAGTTCAAAATTGCACGGTTCTGAGCATCTATGTCACAGTTGACCCTTGAGCGAATGGAAAAAAGAGCTAAAGGAAAAGGGTCATTCATACGTAACAAAAAATAGCTGATCTAATGTTTACATGCGCATTGCGCAATCTTGTGTTTGATTTGTGTGATTATACCCTTCAAAAAACGCGAGTACTCTATAAATAATGTAAGGAATACTCCTTTGGGAGTATAGGACTGCTCCAAATCTAATCTGTATTCATACAAAAAATGTGCTCCAATTAACATTGCGATGTCCTAGGAGAGGAGTAGGTGATCCCACTCTCGCTTTGTTTGTGAGTATTCCATAGAGTACATACGTGAGAGTACATTCCAAAGTACTTTCACTGTAGTACTCCATGGAGCACCCACAGAGGATCATATGCCAAAGTACTAAAGAGGAATTGTGTTGTCGGAAAGAATTATCGGAGTGAATTTAATTTAAAATGAAAGTAAATGAAGAGGGGCAATACAACTTTTATATTTTATACTACGAATATTCTTATGTTATTTAGCATTTGCGTGAATAAAGAAACTAATATTTCTCTATACTATAGTATGTATACATAAAACCAGTGCGCTGTTGCATTTTATCAGAGTTGCCAAAGTAAAATTTTATTATGAGTTATTTGCATGCAATATTTTACTTTTGGCAACTCTGTTCGATCGTCATCGTGTCGTGATCACTGTCGTTAAAAAAAGAGCAATGATCGGCTGATGGTGGTCCGCAAACGCATTGCAAAGGAGTATTGTTAGAGTACTCCAACATGAAGAAAATGGAACACGTAATCCAACAATTTTTGCAGGGTAGATTTTCGATAAACGGTTGCCAGCCCATTACAGCTGACATAGAAATAATATTGCACAATAATATTTGAATATATTTGTGATTAAAGCCCAGCCCCCAAATTCCAAGCATTCGCTATAAACACCATCGCAAAAATATCTAAAACAGTATGAAGTGCTCAGAAAAGTTACAGTTAATATTGTCACGGATATTAGCATCACTAAGCTATACCATCACTAAGGCGATGCTAAGGCCATGCTAAGCGATATTTACGTCAATAATCAAATCATGTATACACATATATAAGGCAGCCGAGAGATGTCACACACAGATGCATTTACTTATACGCCTACGTGTGCACGAGAGACTGTAAACTACAAACATTCACATCAATAATTCAATCATTATGTCCACAGATATGTACCCTGCAAAAATCGTTGGATCATGTGGTCCACTGGAGTACTTACCATTATACTCCACTGTAATTCAGCAATGGGACCAACTCATGTTTTTATACGAACAAATTGTAAGCCGATCATTGCTCGTTTTTAACGATTGTGATCACTACACGATGTTTATTGAACTGTGGGTACTCCATGGATTGCTCTGATGTAATGCGGAGCTGGAGTATATGGTCCAGTCCTAGGACATCGCAATGTTAATTGGACCATATTTTTTGTATGTGTGGTTAACTTTGGAGCACTCGGGTGGTCCATAGCGAGTACTCCATACATGCATGCATGGAGTACTCGACGATTTTTGCAGGTTAGGTACACGCAGCTGAGAAGCAGGGCACAACCATATGCAGACATCTTATTTGAGATGCTCCTAAATGTAGGCAATTATAATTGTGGAAGTGTCGCTCACACATACAAGCATGGGGTATGAGAGAAGCTATAAATTCGTGCAATTTTAGTTATAACTGAGAAGTTTGAGAGCTCATGGAAAATGCTAGTAGATTCTAGAAGATGCGAACGAGGAAATCAGAGAGTATAAAAGGCCGCAGATGTAGAGGCGCTGGAATTCAGTTTGATTTGAGTTGTCAAGCAGTTACGACTAAGACGATATCTAGCGAGCAATAGCAGTATTATTTTGAAAGTCAGTTTCCTTTAAGTTATCAGTTTGGTTATTAAGCTATTCGTTGCACAGTTTGAGTGTTATTGTGAAGTATTTTAATAAAGGCCATTTTTCCATTATTCAATATTGGAGTTATTTATTCAACAGTTTAGCGATACGAACCTAACAAAAGGGCAAATAAGAGGATTTGCAGCAAATTCGTTTACAATTGGTGCCAGAAGAGGAATCGTTTGAATAAATTCCGAAGATTGGGAATACAACTTGGACATGGCAAAGTTGAGTGAATTGACGATCCAGCAACTGAAGGAGGAGTTGGAATTCCGTGGATTGGCTACTTCTGTCGATAAATCCCAGCTACAAAAACGACTAAGTGTAGCTATGGTATTTGAAGGGATCTACAATGCTGAGGAGTATGTCTTTCATTATGATAGCGACAAAACAACAACAAAAATGGAAGAAAAAACGAAACACCGCAGACAGTGACGAGCACAATATCTGTACAAACATCGACAATGGCATCTCAGCTGGAGTCATAGGAGGCACGCATTTCAGAAATGGCGTCGCAAATGTCATCTCAATTGGAAGAACAGAAGACATATATGTCATCTCAACTGAAAGCGCAAGAGGCACGTATATCTGGAATGTCGACAAAAATTTCGGAACAGGTATCATCGCAGCTCTTTGCGAAACTGGAAGAGCAGGATGCAAAAATTTTAGAACTCGAGGACAAAATTGATGCCGAGATAGAAGCGTTGAAAGGTCTTATGCAACAGTTACAACTAAATCGCCCAGCTGTTCCAGCGAGCAATCCGAAGGTAAAAACTCCATCTTTTTACGCCTCTGTTCCTTTCGAGGTATTCAAGCTTCAATTTGAGAAGACGTCAACAGTGAACAACTGGACTGCTGAAGGTAAAGTTGCTGCTCTATTCGTAGCATTGAAGGGGCCAGCAGCCGAAATCCTACAGACGATTCCCGAGGGAGAGCGGAACAACTATGAAGCATTGATGGCCGCTGTCGAGAGACGTTATGGAAGCAAGCATAGAAAACATATATACCAAATTGAGTTGCAAAACCGTTACCAAAAAGCAAATGAGACATTGCAGGAGTTTGCTTCGGATATTGAAAGATTGGTTCATCTTGCAAATGCGGACGCACCCGTGGAGTACACCGAGAGTGTAAAAATCCAGAGTTTTATGCATGGCATACGGGACGTAGAAACGAGCGAGCGACATATGCAAACCCAAAACCCACATTCGCAGAAACGGTATCCCATGCACTGACTCAAGAAACAGCATTGCTTCTGTGTAAGTCAGTTTTCAAAGCACGCCGTGTGGAGGTAGAAAGGCCAGAGTGGGTAGACGAAATATTGGAGGCGCTGAAAGGATCGCATAAGCGGAGTGAAAAAGTTATCAAATGTTTCAAATGCGGGAAGCCCGGTCACATTGCACGTCATTGCGATCTTGGTCTGGTAGTTCCAACTTGGGTGGCCGTAACGCAAAGCTGGAGGAGATGAGCAAGAGCGTGCCAGATGGAAAAATCGAGAGCTAGCTCCAGCTATTGAATGTCCTGTGATGTCTGTGTCGCAGATTGGAAGGAAGTCAATCAGTCTTACCATCAGAGGGAATGTGGATGATAAAGAGCGTGTACTGACTGGAGATACGGGGGCATCTCATTCCTTGATTCGATCTGATTTGGTCTACAGGAGAGTAAAGTCATTACCTGGAGCAAGGTTGCGTACGGTCACAGGCGAGTATGTGAGGTATTAATTGGAAAAGTCATGGTTCTACACAAATTCGTTGTGGCGGAGATCGTTGATGAAGTCATATTGGGAGTGGACTTCTTGGTTGACCATGACATCAGGATCGATATGCGGAGAAAATTATGCGCTATAAGAACCAGGACATACCACTTAACTTTAGTTTGGAAAAAGGGTTCAGCAGTATCGGGTACTGGTGGAAAAGACTCAACAAAGACCACGAAAGTCAAAGGCAAAGGTTGATAGATCGAATGGGCCAATAAATCAAAATCAAAGTACCTGCGAGAGAAACACTGGCATTGACAAAACCTAAAAGACGCAGGAAAACGAAGCAACGAATTTCCGAGAAAGAGATGCGCGGGTAGTTTCAAGCCGAGCGCACTACTGTTGTGAATGTGGGAACGATACCGATTATGCCAAGCAAATCCGTCCAGCGCAAACTCTACGAAGTGGTTCATTGGCCAAACAACAGAGTGTGAAGGAACGGCCAGGGTAATGAGTAGTTAGATGAAACACTGGCATGGCAAGAACTTTAATTCGGAAGGTTTCTTGGCGGGAGATTGGTACTGTTAAACAACCCTCACCGGCGGAAAACGTGTTCAAGCAATTCGGTGCAGTTGGGAAGGCCCGTACAAAGTTGTGAAAGAAGATCAGTGATACCATCTACCGCATACAAACCACTGGGAAACCACGGATAGAAGAGGGTACATTTGGAGATGCTAGCGCGTTTAGATCGGGAGATTTGTCTGATCGGGACGATCAGACTTAGGTGGAGGGCATGTCACGGATATAGCATCACTAAGCTATACCATCACTAAGGCGATGCTAAGGCCATGCTAAACGATATTTACGTAATTAATCAATCATGTATACACATATATAGGCAGCCGAGAGATGTCACACACAGATGCATTTACTTATACGCCTACGTGTGCGCGAGAGACTGTAAACTACAAACATCACATCATAATTCAATCATTATGTCCACAGATATGTAGGTAAACGCAGCTGAGAAGCAGGGCACAACCATATGCAGACATCTTATTTGAGATGCTCCTAAATGTAGGGCATTATAATTGTGGAAGTGGTCGCTCACACATATGAGAGAAGCTATAAAATCGTGCAATTTTAGTTATAGCTGAGAAGTTTGAGAGCTCATGAAAATGCTAGTAGATTCTAGAAGATGCGAACAAGGAAACCAGAGAGTATAAAGGCCGCAGATGTAGAGGCGCTGAATTCAGTTTGATTTGAGTTGTCAGCAGTTACGACTAAGACGATATCTAGCGAGCAATAGCAGTATATTGAAAGTCAGTTTCCTTTAAGTTATCAGTTTGGTTATTAAGCTATTCGTTGCACAGTTTGAGTGTTATTGTGAAGTATTTTAATAAAGCCATTTTTCCATATTCAATATTGAGTTATTATTCAACAGTTAGCGATACGAACCTAGCCAAAGGGCAAATAAGAGGATTTGCAGCAAATTTCGTTACAATATTTAAGCTACTTACCGATGAGCTGGAAACTCGAACACTAAAAATATGTTCAGGAGAAACCAGTGACAGTGCAATCTTATTTGATAGTTGGCGCACTTGCTGGAATATATCGAGTCGTATTTATGTGATGTGGATTATAGACTAGTAAATAGATAATTAATTGTAGCATTGTTAAGCAAACTAAGTGGGAATCTCTGCATAGGACGTCAAAATTCCAAAGTGATGGTCTGTAATTGACTATGGCTGTTCATTCTGTATCTCTTTCTATCATCCGCTGGAAGATAGCCGGCCCTATGCGCCGTCATATGAAACCACCCTGTCAAAACGCTACAATAATGGCCTATTGAACAGCGTCAGTCAGTTGGACACGATAAGATATCACACTTAGTTTGACTCACAATGTAATGAGCATCGCAGTGCGACCATTGGTCTGATTGGTGCCATTTATAAATAAAGGTCTACAAGTAGGATATGTAGCAGCACGCACATCCAGAGCCACGCTCAACTGATAAAATGCTTCGTTTCATCTGTATGGATGCTATTTGGCACATGTGTACTTCTTAATTTACTTTCAAAGAGCACTTAATTATATCGTCTCTTTAAAATCAGTATGTTAGACAATTTAATTAACAAAATGTTCGATACTTTATTACCGGGGCCGATTGCCAACACGACCAAACCGTCGTGCGACGGTATGTTAATATACGCGTTTTTGCTCGCTTCCAATATAATTCGATACTTTTCTCTATTTGGACTATTGATACAGCGACCAAAAACGCGTTCTTTTCTTTCTGTCCACATTTTTCGGACGGGTTATGGCAGTCAGATCTCGGTTTCAAACGGTTTTTCGCGTGTAGACTTTTGAACGTCTTAGCAAAAACTAAGCACCGTATTCTTAATGCTCGGAATAACTACGCTGTCCTCAGATACAAAATCAAGGTTTTTGTTTGTAATAATTTTTCTGTAGGATCCATATAGGTACACTACTACATTTTCGTACTAAACTCGTTCAAAAAAATGTACATCACAGCAAACCGTATCTGATATTCTGCTCACTTGTTTTGTGTTTCCTCGCGCGCTGTGCTCACGACAGCAACCCGGTATTAAAGTTTGATACTTCGTCAGTGTGCAAAATCGCAAGTTCACGCAGGTCCACGGGGTTCCCGCGTAGTTGACACTGACCGAAGTGTCAACTGCATCGGCAGTGCTGTTAGAAAGAGTTTAGAAAGAGAACGGAATTGTTTCCTCTCATACATATCATACTTGTAAAACTGTACTGTGCCCGTCAGCTACTTCACAGCATTCGTGAATGATGCACAAAGGTTGTGATCTCTCTATTTGTCAACGCGACAGGCGGTTCAATGTGGCTACTTTTCAGCGTTTTGACAGGCTGTTCAATATGGGCGGCGCCTATATCTTCAGCGTGTGATAGAAAGAGATACAGAATGAGACAGCGAGTAGTCAAATTACGAATCAGGTGATCCAACACGTGGTGAATTTGACGTATGCAGAACAGAGAGAGATCACACTTGTCATCATTCACAATGGCTTCACAGCATCTCATCCAGCTGACATCTCTGATGAACCCTAGCAGTTCACATGGATTGGATTTCCTTATTTAATACACGTTTTGCTTATATTAAAAAAAAAAATTGGGAACTTCACCATCTTCTTTATTTTCCACATAAATACTTTACACTGCAACATTTTTGACAATGTACTCTATCGCTACGTAGCGGCAGCTATATATCGGTACGATTTCGAGTTCGAGGAAACCAAGCCTTTACAGACGAATTGCAAGCGAGCAGCGGGCATTCATATGGCTGAGTGGATAAAGGCCTGCCTTTCCACTAGTATAAGAGTATGAATGCCAGAGATTTCCAGTTCAATACTCAGCTGCCGAGAAGCTAGCTGATGAAGAAGTGAAATTCAGAAACATGTATTAGTAACCATCGCCGTTTGTAAATTTTTGTAATTTTTCTCTAATATTCAATAAAAGAAGTACTAGGCGAAGTTGAACCTATAAAGCATTTTGAATTCCAATTACACCATGTATCAATCGATAAGCGAAAAACACTTTTGTTTTGTAATTTTTCTTTTACTTTTTAGGCAATTTTTTATTTTATTGCTAAGAAGCTGTTTTTTACATGCATAACATATGCCATTCAATTTATATGGACTGTTAAGTGCACAACTTTTATTTGCACTATAAATAGTTGTGCCTGACATTAGTACTAAAAAGTGTGTGTCTCCACTATTTCCCACCTTGAAAGTGTGGAGTCTCCACTATTTCTCCATACAGACTACTAATGTGTGATTGCCGGTGAGGATGTTTTTAGTCGCAAACGCAGATGTATATGCAAGAAAAAAAAACACGGCCAAAGCTTTAAAACATTCTGTTTACTATCTTTTTTGATATTATTCACTCATTGTTACCAGGTATAACCGTTTTTGAGTTATGAAGTTTTTCCGCAAGAAAAATTTGAAAATTTCTCAGCTGCGCCATACATATTTATTTTTTCTCAAAAAAAAAAAAAAAAATTGAGTATTTTTACCTTGTTTATTTTTTTTTGATTTTCTCTTGTTTTGAGACAGTTTTTGAACAAAGAGGATACATTTTAATTTATGCTCTTTTTTTTGAATATTATATTGCCAAAAACTTCAAAAAAAAATAAAAATCATGACTGAGAGAGAACGGTACCCTTGAAATTGTTATCTATCATGTGATTCACTAAGGTAGTGAAGTGTGATATTTTTCAGCACCTGATTTTTAAAGTGACTATCCTGGTCTCATTCGACCTCTGTTTTCTATCACCTGCTGATGATAGCCGACCATATGCGTCCCATGCTGTCAAAATACTGCCAAAACGATGAAAAGTAGCCATCTTGAACATCCTGTCAGCAGTTGACGGATAATATATCACATTTGTTTTGTATAGAATGCTGTGAATGGCAGCCAGTGAACTGCTTGAAAGGATACATTTTCTAAGACATAATTCAAACAAATAAAAATATATTTGACAAGCATATAAAATATACGGAATATTTCTTTTCATTTTGTTTAAAAAAAACCCAACCTCATTTTTCGTTATCAATAGGTTCTGGTGGATCGGTATCTTAGTATTTGTAGTTTGTTGTTGTTTTTATATTTTCCCTATGAGCAGTTTGGGTTTTCTCAGATGGGCTGGGTGGCAGACGTCGGTGATGTTCTTGCTGTCGATTTTGACGGCTCTCCTACGCTGGCTTGGTCGACATTAATTCTTTCTCTAGTTCTGGAAGCTCGCCGAATATTGACGATTAAAAAATCTAAACTTCTTATTATGATCAGCTTTATTACCTACGCTTGACGCAGCTAGAGGACAACGGCCACAAAATTTTATACATCGCCTGTAAAAAAAAGAGTTCATTTAAATGATGTCACTAGCATCATGGCAAGATATATTTAATTTAATTAGTAATCGAATAATAACAAGTAAGGAAGGTAAGTTCGGGTGTAACCGAACATTACATACTCATTTGAGAGCTATGGTGACATAAAAGAAAAAAAATAACCATGTAGGAAAATGACCGAGGAAACCCTTGGAATGTGTTTGTATGACATGCGTATCAATGAAAGGCATTAAAGAGTATTTTATGAGGACGTGGGCCATAGTTCTATAGTGATCGCATGTTGGGGAGGGATAGAGCCATACAGGTGGATCAGGGGTGTGTTGACTCTCAGAATGCGTTTTGTACGATATGGGTATCAAATGACGGTGGTAATGAGTATTTTTTAAGGGAGTAATCCTTAGTGTCCATAGTGGCACGCTTCCGTTTCGAGATATCGCCATAATATGTGAGGTTGGAACCAGGTGTGACCCTAGAATTTGTTTGGACAATTCCATGGGCATCAAACGAATGGTCGTTAATGAGTATTTTAAAAACGGGCGTGGGCCTTAGTTCTATATGTGGATGCCGTTTCGAAATATCGCATCAAAGTGGACCAGGGGTGACCTAGAATGTTGTATTGTACGATATGGGTATCAAATTAAAGGTATTAATGAGGGTTTTCTAGGGCCAGAGCGTGTGGTGGGTGTATAGTAGTTATAGTATAGTAGGAGTAATCGTATTTCCATAGGTTGGAACGCCGTTCGAGATATCGCCATAACGTGTGGACACAGGGGTGACCTAGACACTGTGCTGTTTGGCTACGATATGGGCATCAAACGATAAGGTGTTCTAATAGAGTATTTAAATAGGTGATGTGGGGCCTTGTTCCTATAGGTGGACGCCTCCGTTTCGAGATATCGCCACAGGTGGACAGGGGTGTGCTCTAGAATGTGTTTGTACGATATGGGTATCAAATGAAAGGTAGTATGAGGGTTTTAAAAGGGAGAGTGGGTCGCTTAGTTCAATAGTGGATCGCCGTTTCGAGATATCGCATAAATGGTGGACCAGGGGTGACCT